>CAIGRK010205035.1:0-16353 GCA_903798315.1 Fraxinus greggii
AACATTTTGTAATATAATATAGCATTAATCGTTAACATTTAAGACCCTAACATTATCTTCAAAGTAACCAAAAACTAGTATATGTTAAAAGACTCTATCCTCTTTAAACGAAGGTAGTTTTTAGCTGAATAAATATTCAATTACTTTGCTGTTAATTAGTGTTGTGGCCTATTGGCCAAATGCATTGAAGAATATTGGTTCATGTTAACATTTCAAATTTATTGAGAATAAGACTAACTTTATTATGTTAAACGATTTAATTAAATAGAGTAAATTAATCAAACATAATTTCTTGTTCCTTTTGTATATACGAAAGACGAAATGAAGTACAAGTATTGCTTATAAGCTAGTCAAGCTCAAACACTTATACGTTGATTATTACTTCATATTGAAATAATGTTGTATGCCGTACAAGATGGCTTCTCATTTCAAAACAATTCTAATGTTCAACAGCTCGATTGTGCTTTTTGGAGATTCTATATTAAAAAGCCAACATTCTTATGAGTAGACGTTAAAGCATTTATATGTTGATTACATATATATGGCGACGCTAGATTTATAAACTTTTGAGCGACTCAATTATATGGTCGTGTGCAGAAAAGGCTACAAGTATAGATCTAGTTTATATCAACATTTCACTTTTCAACTAACTTACCCAATTATCCAAGGAAAACCAAGAGGAGTGAACAGTACTATTTACATATTATAATTAAGAGAAGATGGTAAATATGAACACATATTATGAAATGCTAAAATATGACGTAACGAACAATGTAAATTGATACAACACTTAGATATCCTAGTTTGGGCCTCATTTTTTATTATAGATTTTATAAAAGTGATTATTTTGGAAGAACACGAGGTTAAAAATTACAAAAAATTTTGGATTTATGTGCAAAATTATTTTACTGGGAGAATGTATAGTTATAAATAAGTTTAAAGAATCTCCGCCGAACATGGGCATAGTATGGATACCTGAGTGAAAAGTCTGTCTTTCAGGAAAGCTGATTCTTTTGCTTCGCTTAAGAGGAGTTGTGAGGATATATGTTATAAATTTGCGATTTCTTGAATGAAGTGTTGACGTCAAGGAAGTATCATAATATTAGTAGCGTTCTCATCTTCCTAATGAATTGACTAAATTATCACTTGATTCCTGATTTTTCATTTGGTTACCCAGAAATAATTCTTACACTGGATTCTTTTGAAGAAAATAACGGCTGCTGTGAGATTTGACCTTATGAGACCCTTTTAAGTGCTAATATATTTACCTGTTAGTGTTACTTTTGTTGAAACTAACACCTCTTATTTTTGTGTGATTGTGCATGTGCCAGTTCACCGACAGGACCAATACTATGTGGGAAACCAATACTGAGATAATCTATTCCTTCTTATTGCTTTCTCCACTTCTAAAAGGCGGAAAAGCACATGGCACGCGCTCTAAGGATGGCTGGTCTTATTGTCTCTTCGACAAGTAAAGTCGCCCCGAAGTTCCACATCGTAGTTACAGAATATGTCCATCAAATCCAGACAACGAGAAGAACTGCACAGAATGCAACTTCAGAAAATGCTGATGTGAAGGAGGATAAGAGTCCTTGAATCTCGAGGTTATGCAAATATGTGTAGTAATTTTAGTTTCTTTGAACACGTTATGGACAAAGTTGGTGAAGCTTCAAATAGTGGATTTTAGAACAAACTCTATTATCAATAGATGAACCTACTCAAGTATTGCGGGAGATTGAATCTTGTGCAAATTGCAGGTACATTTCGTAGAACAAAGAGAATTTTATATTATATTTCTTGTTTCCTTTCATTTCTTTCATTTGTCCGGCGCTCTTAGATTACTTAAGTATTATTTGAAGATAGCTACAATGATACAAGTCATTGAGAAAGCTCTAGTGCCTAGAAAATAACTTGTAAAATCGAACCTTGAGATTGTCATACTTGATATCCTGTACAGGTCAAATGACCACAAGAGAACTGGGGCACGAACACCGTTTTATGTGTAACATTTCACATTTATATTTAATGAAAAAAAATTAATTCGTAATCCAATCATAAATATAATTGTTGGTGCCAATTTGAAAATACAATCGGATCAATTAGGGGTCTATCTCGACGAATCACTTGGGGGGTATCTTGAATTAGTTAAACGGTTCTTTTCAAATCACGTAGAACAATGACGCATCTATATATATCAACATATGAGAAACGTAATATGAAAAACATAATCATAACATGATTGAAAAGGTTTTTTCACTCTCAACAACTAATCGTAGAAAAGTAATGATGACATAAGGTGCAAGACTATCATCTGTGTATCATGACAAGTCATTGTCACCAAACCTTCCAACCAATTGAATTCCTCAAAAGAGGGCAACGATGCACAAACTTAAGTTGGAGATTGTAGTTTGATATGATTAAGCTAGCAAACTTCCGTTTTATGGCCAATATACAGGTATAAAAGCCCAATCGAAAATGATTGAGCCGTCAAAAATCCCTTTGTACTACTTATACTAAAATTCCAACAATTACACCCTACATGGCTTCAAATTCTAGCAAATATAATGCAGTTATTCTATCAAGATTTCTCTAAATTGATCAAAAGGTGACATCAGTTTTGGTAGTCAACAATAATAATTCAGTATTTTATCGAATTATTTTGTGGGCGGAATATTGAAAGATGCCTACGGGTAAATTTGACCCTCGATACAATGTTACGAATTCTATGATCCTTAGTATTCACGTTAGTCCGAATAGCCTGCGCCAAACTGACTTTAAATGTCGTAAAACATTTGATACGCTGTGCATCAAGACTTGTACCTCTCCTGTCAATTATGAAAGCAAGGAATCATTCATTTCCACCGTCTATACAATATGCTTCCATATGGGAAATTTCGATGGAGGCCATTTAACTTACAATTTTGTTTTATGTTGGTAACCCACCTTCGATGTATTTTAATTTGATCATCCAAATGATATTTTTGTTTCAACATATTCGAACGACTTTTATTTTCATCCGTTTATTGACTATACTATGTAACTATTACTAAAGCTAATGTCTTGTATAATAGAATTTGTAACTTACGAACACGATGACTGTCACTTGCTACTAGGAGTGGAAATTCTTACTTGAAACTATTCGATATAGACTGAATTTAGATTTGTCATATATTGAGACAAGTGGTTTAGTTTGATTTTATTTAAAATTAGTTCGACCCCAAGGCTTATAATCAAGAACTGAACGATACTAGTCTTGTTCTTAATTATAACTACAAAACTAAACTTGAATTTTTTTATTAACCTCTTAATTAAATAATAATTCATATGAATTAACACGTGTTCATAATACTCTATTTTTTTATCGTTTGAAACAAAAATCATGAAAATAAGAAATTTTACACAACGTCTCAATTTTCACAATTTTAATGGAAGTCAGTTCGATTCTTAATATATACGAATCAAACTATCCGATGCCCCGCTTATAAGGAAAACTCACCTTCTAATAGAAAATGTGGAATTCACGTTTTTAGCACAAAAACGATAGTGTTGTAAAAAATATAACACAATTGGAGTAATACTATTTAGCTCCACTGGGATTATAGTCTAGAGACGTTAAATCATATGTTAAATGAAAGGTAAAATTAAATGATTTATTTAATTTCATTATAATTTAATGCCACCTAAAGTTGTAATGTACATAAAATTACTTCATAAGTTGAGCAAACAAATTGAAATTGAACAACCAACGTGAGACAAACGTGTAACTTAGGTGACCTCCACCAAAATTTTTCTTGATTCCATATATCTCATTGAATTCTGCGTGTTCATATTCTTTACACATACAGGCATCAAATACGAGTATTTGTATCTATATTTTTATACATACATATAGAGAGAGAGAGAGAGGAAATGGAATCGGAGGACGAGATGGAGCTGATGATGGACGATTCGAACTCCGACGATGAATTCTACGGCGGCGGAGGAGGAGACGATGACGACCTTGATGACGTCATCATGGATTACGATGGCTTCATGGACCATGATTCGGATGACTCCGACGACCTCTCCTCCTCCCATTCACACCACCACCATCATCATCGATCGCAGGTTGTTGCAATTTATATTAGCACCTGTTGTTTTTTTTTCTTTTTTCCTTTTTTTTTTTGTGTGATTAAGTGACAATTGGAAATGCTTTTTTTAAACTGATGTGTGCTTTTAGGTATTAATTACGAGGATCTTGATAAATAAACTGTTATATCTTGTACGTTCACAGGGTGTGGAATAAAGTTTGCATCATTCATAGGCTAGTTTTAATGATATGAAAACAACGGGAAATTTTTACTTTTTCATTGTCTTACAGAGTTTTATAAACGTTTCATGGTATTCGTGGCCAATGATTTATTGGAGTTGAAGTGTTTCTCTTTCTTTTTCTTTTTTATAGCTAAAATCAAAAACTTTGAAGTATATGCTTAAAATATATAGCATTCTCTTTTAAATGAATGACAGAGAAAAGAACTTTGGGTTTTTTGTTCCGGCAATGAATGTATTGTAACCCTGAAGTAGGATACATGGACTGAAAATACTTGGATTGCTTTCATGGGTCTGGAGCTGGCCAAGTTCTAGGTGGGGATTATCTGGTTGTTTATGCTACTGCTGGATTGATCGATGTCACTTGCTTCGAACGAATTTTATGAGACTCTACTTTGTTTGCATTTAAACTTGTAACTCACATATGAAATTGGAAGCGATGTTTTGCCATGACTTAATAGGATTAAATGGATGTTTTAAGTTTGAAATAGAAGACATCAGCTCAAAGTTTGAGGTTTCTGTAGTTTTTTTCATTTAATTCAATTGCCTGCTTTTTCGTTAGTATTAAATATATTGGTTGCTATCAGAATTTTTATAGTGTGTTATATATTTTTCCTTTTATATATGGAAAAGGAAAAATACTTTTAAATTTCTCCTTTTACTTTTACTCCTAACCAAAGATTTTAACTTCTTATTCTGTTGATGCAAACCGCCAATTCTTAAATACATGCATGCAATGGTCTGAGCTTAATGTTCTTGCTTAAGTTCCTTGTGCTATTAACTTGCGCTTTTAAACTCTTTGGATGCTCACGATATATATCTTCCCTGAGCAGAACTATTCAATTTTGAGCGAAGCTGATATTCGGCAACTGCAAGAGGAAAATATTGCAAAGATATCTACAGTTCTTTCAATACCAAGGGATGCTGCAAGCATTTTGCTCCGCCACTATAACTGGTGAATTGGCCTTACATGGATCCCTTTAATGGAGTAACTTTTGGAAGTATTATTTAGCACATAGATTGTTAGTTTCTGGGCTGAAGTATAATTTGGTATGTTCTTGACTCACAGGAGTGTTAGTAAAGTGAACGATGAATGGTTTGCGAATGAAGAAAATGTCCGCGAGGCTGTTGGTTTGATAGAGAATCCCATCCCCCTTCCTGATGCTAAGGAGGTGATTAATCCATCATGAGGAACTTGTATAAATTGTTTTGGTGGATTTGCGTAATAGATTGGGACGTTGTTGTAGTTGTGCTACAATGGATTCTTCTTGCTATCATCTCCTGTACAACTTATTTTTCTAGTCCTCCTGCAGCTAACTTGTGGAATCTGCTTTGAATCATATCCTCGTGATAGGATGAGTGCTGCTGCCTGTGGTCATGCCTTTTGTGTCATGTGTTGGCAAGGTTGTTTCCATATCTCGTTGCTTTCTTTTCTTCTTAGGGAAAGCATAATTTAGCATGTGCCTGTAGCATTTTAGAAGGGAAGACCCCTTCCCACTCTTCGGCAAACCAAACTGGGGAGTGGGGAACCCCAATTTGGTTAGGTTTGTTTCCATATATTAATTCTTTCGTTTTCTTTCTGGGGAAACCACACAGTCCATAGCAATTTTAGAAAAAGACACTTTTAAGTTCCGCCACACATGCTCCAAATTGTCCTCTTATGTATGATAAATTATCTTTATTTTCTTTTTTCCTTTTCCCTTTCAAATGTTCACACAAGATTCCTTTTTGTGCTTAAATGATGTTTGTGTTGATTTAACTACCATCTTCTGACTTTCTAATTATTCCTTATGTGGGACAGGGTATATTAGCACAGCCATTAATGATGGCCCTGGCTGTTTGATGTTACGCTGTCCTGATCCATGCTGTGGCGCTGCGGTTTGTCAGGACATGGTGAATAAATTGGCTTCCGAAGATGATAAAGACAGATATAATCGCTACTTCCTTAGATCATTTGTTGAAAATAATAGGAAAGTAAGTCAGCATAGCTATACCAGAGAAGTCCTCATTTCTGCTTAAAGAATTTCCTTGTATTTTATTTTCTCCCATGAATAACTCTACTTCGAAGAATAATTATTCCTGCCTAGTTTAGTAATGAAACTTTATTGTACTAGTTACAATTATATTTCCATACCCGAGAACTCTAGATATAATAGATGTGATATCTCTTATCTTTTTAAATAATCCAGCCTCTTCTTATTAAGGAGATCATCTATATTCAAGAACTTTGCAGAGCTTTTTTCATTTGTATTAATAATAGGAGTCATAATCATTCCTATGTCTCTCTTGAACATTTGAACTCATCCCATATGATATAGAAGTTTAAAATGTTTTTATTGGTTTTTCCTACAGACCAAATGGTGTCCTGCTCCAGGCTGTGATCACGCTGTAGATTTTAATGTTGGTGGTGGAAGCTATGATGTTACTTGCCATTGCTCATATAGTTTTTGCTGGAACGTGAGTCTCACCGATTCTTTAAAATTCTCTGTTTTAATAATCTTTGCATGTCCTTGCTCTTACTTTTTTTCTTTTACATGAAATTTATTTCATGGAATTGCTTGCAGTGTGCCGAGGAAGCCCATCGGCCAGTTGATTGTGGAACCGTATCAACATGGATATTGAAGAACAGCGCTGAGTCTGAAAATATGAATTGGTAATTACTGAATCATCCTGAAAGGGAAAATATGCTATTATAAATCCAAGTTTTGAGTTCATACCATTTCTGAGTTCATCCAACGTCATTAAGCTAGCTACAAATTGCTTATCCAGTGACAATCTTCAGTACCTTCTAAATACTTATAGTCAGTTGGTTCAAAATATTAGGTTGAGAGTTTGTTTTAATTATTGACACTGTGATGTTTTTGTAACTTGTTTCTGAAGTTCATAGGTGAGCATGCAATGTCTGCACCTCACCAGGAAAGCAAATAAGAAAAAAGAGAGGGTAGCTGCACCACAATGGTCATGTATACGGTATACCGGATACAAAGTGGTAGACTTGTGTGGATTATAAAATGTTGAAATTTTTGCCGATATACTTCGGATTGTGATTAGAGTTTATCATACGAAGAAAGATAAGTTATAGTTCAAACATATGCCTTCATGTAACATATGCTGTACAAGGCATGATCATTGCATCAACCACCTAAGCTCACTGTTTAATATGCTATTATTCTCTCTTCTATAAGCCTACACACAGACACCTTTGATTGCTCTTGGTGAACTTCTATTTATTGTGACTTTCGTCCTTTTTTTGTAAACTAGATGTTTGCTCGTGTTTTCTTTGGGGGGTGTATGCTTGTAGTTCTAAAAATTGCTTAAATTTTTGTTCTCTCATTTCAGATGTATAACCTTGTATATCTACACTTTGATATTTGCATTTCCGATTGTGTATACTGAACGTGTGAATGTGCTTCCTTTTTTCTTGCTATTTTTTGTGCACATCTAGCACTTAGATTTTCTCTAGCAAATTTCGCTGTTATTAAGTTTTATATATTCAGATATTTTTCTTAATATTGTTTCTCGAAAGAAATTCAATTTTGGTGGCTCGATATATAAAATATGTGTGTTTAACTTTGAAGCAGTTTTTGATATCTTTGAACACAAGTGGGGTATGCTCGTCGTTAATTTACTTTGGATGCTTGTCATTAATTTACTTTGGCACTGATGATTAAAAAAATCCGTAAACTTAAAATAATGTAGGTTATTTTCTCTCTATATAAATTATGATGAAATAGTTGCAATGCCGTACAAAACAGAGTACAAGTTAGCAGCCTTTTCTGACGCTTAAAAAGCAATTGCAATTTTTACAATTTAGTGTGGGAATTGTATATAATACGTTTAAAAGTTCCAAATAATTGTATAATTAATTTACAGCCTTTTCTGACGGTTAAAAAGCAATTGCAATTAGTGTGGGAATTGTCTATAATGTGTTTAAAAGTTCCAAATAATTGTATAATTAATTTACCACTGACCGGATATAAATTTGTGATTATACTAAGCCTATGTTTGGCTCATTTTTTATTAAACTATTTATAAATACTCCAGCCACTTGTTAACGACAAGTTTCGAGGGACCCAAAAGTACTACCCACCATGCATTTTTATATTTCTAATTTAAATCATTTATAAACACTTCCTAAACATTCTCTAAGTGAACTCTGTTCTTTATATAATCTATTTTCTGTACAGTGGCATCATAAATCTTTTCCTCTGATGATATTTCAGGATATTGGCTAATTCCAAGCCTTGTCCGAAGTGCAAACGGCCAATTGAGAAGAACCAAGGTTGCATGCATATCACATGCACACCGCCCTGTAAATTTGAGTTTTGCTGGTATGTTCTATTTCTCCCATTTTGAATAAATATCTTCTAGAATTTTTCAGTAAGTGGTAGATTATTAAAAGCTTTTGCTCTATGAAAACTTCTGGTTTTAAGTTTCACTAAAAAGAAGTTGCTTTTGTTGTTAATCCATGCATCTTTCAACGATTTACAACACTTCCAATTTATTCCCCTTTTCTTTCTGCCCCTAGGATCAATATCTTTTGGAATATGTGGTGTTCTTGTTAGCACATCATCTGATAGGATACCATTGCAGGCTTTGCCTCGGTGCATGGACAGAACATGGTGAAAGAACAGGTGGCTTCTATGCATGCAATCGTTTTGAGGCTGCCAAGCAAGGAGGAGTGGTAAGATGGTCTGGGTTTTTTTTGCTTACTCCTGTTGTTGGGATAGCATGTATCTGTATCAACTTAATTTGACTTGTTTGCAGTTTGATGAAGCTGAAAAACGAAGAGAGATGGCTAAAAACTCTCTAGAAAGATATACACATTATTATGAAAGATGGGCTACCAACCAATCGGTAGGTATACATTATTTTTCTTCATTCACTTGTAACTTGCTTATTTACCTTTCTAATAGTTATTTAGAGAGTTTTGAACAGAATTGATTTTTGTGGAACATTATATGACAGTTTTTTTTTTAATTCAAATTTAGTGCAAAACAAAAATATGGACATGAATGAGAGAAGCTCTCAAAAAATAGAAACTTTAAATAAAATGATTTCTTTTCAATTTCATTGCATTTATTCTAGGATATGTATATAGAGACACTCAAGCTGAAGCGCTACTGGAGAAAGTAGTTTCTACGTAAAGCAAACTCAACCAAAACATTTCCAAGCATGCAAACTTCCTGTGCTCTTTCTGTAAAGCCCCAAAACTATTATAGGAACAATATTTACTTTTCACTAATATGTTTCTTTTTGGCAGAGGGCAAAGCGAGCCAATAAATCTCACTTGCTAACCAACCCAAGAAAGTATCTGTAACCTATTACCTTATACTCCCTCCATCACAATTGAAAGGGTAAAATATGAATTGACCCGAGAGTGTTAATTGGTTCTAAAAGTGAGTATGTGATATTTCATTTTTACCCTCGAAATTAGTAGCTAAGTGTCCTTGTTAACGACATCATTTATCAAGGGAACTTTTGCGAAATAAATAGTTAGCATAGGAAGGGAGCATTATTTACAGATGTCATCATGTCGTAACAACGAAAAATGAGTGTTGCTTTTGGATGACAGCATTTTTTATGGAATATTAGAAGGGATATATTATATTTAGTTTCCAATTTTGATGCGTATTTTAGGTAACATAATTTTGGGTTTGATTTAATAGCTTCTACTTAGAATAGGATTGTTTAACCTTCATATAAATGGGTCTTGTGCAATGTAAGTGGAACTACTTTGATATGATTAAAAATTGATATTCTCCCCTAAATTCTCTTTAGTCTCTCCCTCTTCTTCTCTCTTTCTTCCTTTCTCATTTCTCCTCCTCCCACAATTGTTCCATAGTATTCTACATCGAATTGAATGCGCTAATATGAATTGGCTTGGATCAAAGTGAGAGTTGCAAAAGTGGATATATGGTTTAGCTTTCAATATTTACCTCAAAATTAGTACGGCTAAGAATCTTTGTCAAAGACATCGTGTATTAGGTGAATGCTTAGAAAGCAAATAACTATATTTTAGGAAAAGAGGTGAGGCGGTATTACCCGTAGATGTTTCGAAAAGAAAATAAGGACACTCAGCTGTGGATAAGAGAGTATTATGTTACATGGATTTAATAATTTCTTACATTACTTTGTGAAAGTTTATATAAACCTCATGAAATACTCTCTCTCTCTCGTTTTATCTATTTTTCTTTCTTTAATCATAAGCAAAGTCTAAGTTACTTTCTACCTGTCTTGCAGTCTAGGCAAAGGGCACTGGAAAACTTACATCAAATGCAAACTGTTCATGTAAGAAACATTTTGGTTTGTGAAACTTACCTAGCTTTCCTTATGATTGTCGTAATTCGTCTTTTCTTTTCCTTTTCTCCTCATTTGTGCCATAAATGAAACTTACTTAATCAATTATATCAATAAGCTTAGGAAGAAATCCTTTTGGCAGCTTACATATACTTCTTTCACCCGTTTCAGAGTTCATGTTAGGTCACGTGTAATAAATCTTACTAATTATTTTGGCTGCTCGTCACTCTTATCAACTTATTGTCTGATTGTTATGAATCTTTGAATGGTTCCAATTATGAAAGCAAGCACTGATTCACATCCCATGAATTTGTCCCAAATAGATGTTTATGCTTACTTTTGGTAATTATCAGTGTTATACCTTTTCATCTTCCAGCAACTTTTTGTTTCACGTTAAGGCTGATTTTGTTAATTAATATGTTTTTTCTCTCTATGTGTCCCGTCTCATTATTATTACATTATAAGTTATTCATTACCTTAATGTGTAGTTCTATGATAGACTTTTATTACTTTGTTTTAAAAAGCTAGCCTAGTGCCTCTTTTCATGCCTAGGCGTTTTTTTTTAATTCCTAAACGGCTGAATTTTTTCCCCAAGTCTCTTTCATTTTCCCTATCGCGCTTTATTAAATTTTTTTTTAAAAGTCCTTTATTTGACTTTAATTTATTATTTTTCAAAAAACTTTTCAGCCGACTTTAACTTCAAGTTTTTAAAAGACTTTATCCATACAAAAGTTAAAAATGACTTTATTCGATGAAGAATTAAATAAGATTAAACTACGGTGCTATCTACATATGTAATTACGATATCAAGACTCGTTTTTTTGTTGAAAACTTGGAAAGCATATATGAAGCTCCTATAAATCTATGAAGTAGGTTATGTCTAGTTGAAAATTGAAACTATGAAAAACAGTGTAGTTTTTGCATTTTGAAAACTTGAAAATTGTATAATTGACTAATTATAGGAATTATTAAGTAAGTATAATATTTTATAATTTTAGATGTTTGATATGTACCATTTTAATTATTAAATGTATCATTTTAATTATTAAATGATTTTTAAAATGATTAAAATTTTAAAATAATATTAAAAATAAGAAAAAGTTTTTTTACGACTAGGCGTTGCTTAAGCTCGTAAAGCTTGAAGTTTCGCTTCCACGTTTTACGCTTTTTATAACATTGCTTTTGGCACATTTATTGCATCTTGTTATCTGGTTGCACAGTTAATGATCTTCATGGATTAGACTTCTTATTTCCACGATTCGCTAAAACTATTTATTGTCCTTTTGATATCTTTAATCCAACTTCTTTTTGCGTCTGTTGGCATTCTGAATTCTAACCTGGAAATATATGGCTTGTTTTACACAGATTACCTGTCTAAAGATTTAGGGGAACTTTTTAAGTAAGAAGCTATATAATCTGAAATCTTAATCAATGTGGTGAGTGCGTTTGAGCATGGTGTCTCGAATCTACGAACTTCTATTAGACTCAATTATAAGAAGTTTTACTAGGTTTCAAATTAAACAAGGCTACAACAGTCTGAAAGAACGAAATCTTATCATCATAGGAAAATAATAAATCAGAAGATATAGACTGAAACTGAACCAGAGAGTTCTGATATTCACTGATGAGAGATAAATGCATGGGCAGAAATTTTTCTGGTCCCTGAACTTTTAAAAACCAAGTTTCAAATGAACTGTGAATTGGGAAATCATCCACTCTTGATGATTATTTGAACATTCTCTTCAGCAGTCCTAGTTTCTTCTTAAAAAAAGGATGAGCCGCATCCTTGACGGCCCCCACCTGCCCTGCCCTGAGCCTTGGTGAAGGAGGTAAATCGCATATTATGCCTCCAAAGGTACAGGGTGGAAGACTGCTTGTACACTTGCACTTATCCAAGGGCCAAATCCATATTTCAGGATTCGAACCGCGGCAGCCTCAAGCAAAGCGGGAGATTTTCCATCTTCCCCTTTTACCACTTGGAGATGTGCCTTGGGGGCAGTCCTAGTTCCTTCTTGTGTGTACAGGTTCCTGGCTTCAGCCAAGCTTGTACATTGCAACTTTTGCACTAAGAAGTTAAAAAAAGGCTGAAGATTTAACGAAAATAGAATAGAGGGGCAGTGTTGGAGAATTTAGTCTGTGGCCGAAGGCATGGACTCTGATGTCTTTAGTGGGAAGAGCTAGAAATTCATTCTTGCGTGACCATAATATAGTGGAGCAACTGTAGAAAATATTCTTCATATGAAGCCCCACAAGCAAACATAGAGCAAATAGAACTTTGTCATGTACCTTTTTTGACTTCATTCTGTTAAATGTATAATGAGAAAGCAAATTCTCTACTTAGAATCTTTCTTTAAAGAAATAAATGTTAAGAAACTAATAGTTATGTCAAAATCTTTAACCTTACAACAATCTCTCTCCATCCACAATGGCCAGAGAGTTTTGGGTAAGAGTTGAAGTATTTAATATAAATTATAATTTTTAACTCTCGAAAGTAATGGCATTGATATTTATCTGTTGCTCCATGTTCAAATATGAGCATTTAATCATAGACAGTCGCAAGAAGTAATATTAATTCATACCTGAAGATACAAAGGGATGACATATAATATGAATTTAATCAACACTGTTCATTATACTCAAAAAGAAGTTAAAGAACATTTGCATTGCATGGTAAACAATGACGATACCATTGACTACTGTAACACACAAGTATCATGATGCATGAACACAAATCTGTCTTAAGACGTGAAACTATATTTATTTTGGGAATAGATGAACGAGATTGAAATTCTAATGAGGATTTGAAATATATAGTACGCACTGGAACGATGAAATTGGCAAAAAAAAACTTGAAGATATGCAGGATTATCTAATTAGCATAAAGCCAGAAGTAGGTAGATTCCTATTGGGATCCAGTTACTTTCCAGCACTCAGGAGCTAGTGCAGTGATACTGGGCTAAAACCTCAGCTTTTATGTAAAATCAACGGTTTTAGATAACTATGGAGTAGAATGAAGATGATATTCTGTATTTGAAAACTACTTCAATATTTTGATATTAGCAAATATAAAGCAGTCTCCTCCTCCTAGTTTCTCTACTTTGTGACATGTTTCTATGTTTCTGGGTGATACATAGGCCAATACATGAATCTATTTTTCTCTCGGGTACTAATCAACTATTGTACTTTTGTGTATTTGGTGTATAATTATTGGACAACCTTGGACCACCTATACCATCGATATGCAACGTTGAACGAAGGGATAAAATTATTATTGTTATTATTATTGAGGCACAGAAACTAATGTGCATATGCTTTTAAGAATTATTTGGTACTCGTGAAAGCGAAAGTTGAAATGAATGTGGTTAAAATTTTGTAACTGCAATACAAATTGTAGACAAGTCAAAAAGAAATTATACATATTTGGCATGCGAGCCATTAGTTGTTGATTATTAGCCTCTCGATAGCTGTTAGATGATTGGGCCTTGAGGAAAGGGAAATGTCTTACTGATCTTACTCAAGCCGTTCATTATTCTTGTGTGAATTACAGAGGGCATTGATGATAATTTTCTTTTGCAGCTGGAAAAGCTGAGTGATAAACAGTGTCAACCTGAATCTCAGCTGAAGTTCATAATAGAGGCCTGGCTACAGGTAAATTTTAATTTCCACATCATGTTCCTTTTGACAAGTGGGATTGATTGGCTGCATTAATGTGCACTAAGTTGATGTCTTTTAGGGAAAGTTTCATACAGCCAGTCTATACATGTGTGACAATTCTCGCTGGAAGTTGGATACAAGGAAGTTTAGGACTTCTCCTGTCCAAAAAGTCAAAAGGATGGATTTAAAGAAAATTTGTTTTAGTTTCATCTGGCAACATTATCATAATTCGTTGTACTTCCCTGCTTAAGATTCAAATATAGATATATTGGCGTAGAAACATGCTTTTAACTGATTGTTTGTTGCAAATAGATTGAAGTATGACCTAGTTTATCATGGTTAACAATCACAAAATGTCCAACATCTTCGGATTCTTTACGCAAAACAGAAAGTTGATATTAAGTCTTTTCTCCTTGGAGGGAATCTTTGAAGAGCTGCAATCTGCATCAGTGTGATGTAGCAGTGTTCTTGAAAACTCAAGCATTTGGTGCCTTGCAGATTAATCTGCCTTGTTCTTATCCCCAGTAGTCTTAAGAGATAGGTCAATAAGAAATGTCACCAAGGATGTTCTCTGACTTGGAACATATTATGGTGCTCAGTTATTCTTAACTTTACATTGGCCTTCTGCAGATTGTTGAATGTAGACGGGTTTTGAAATGGACGTATGCATATGGATATTATTTACCCGAGCATGAGCAGGCCAAGAAGCAGTTCTTTGAGTACCTACAAGGTCTGTAAGAAATTGGAAGCTCATATATTATTTGTATCTTTTCCTTGTTTTGATTTAACATTGTGTTTGTGTTCTTTAGGTGAGGCCGAGTCTGGTCTGGAACGGCTTCATCAATGTGCAGAGAAGGAATTTCAAGCCTATCTCAATGCTGAGGGTCCATCAAAAGACTTTAACGAGTTCCGCACGAAGTTAGCTGGATTGACCAGGTTACTTCAGTTATAGCTGTTTCTTCAAATGAACGTTTTCTATTTCCTGCATTAGATCTAAATCATAGAATTACACGAAAGATTGCATTCTAGCTGAACTGGTTCTGTTGCTGATGTTTCTTGTCGAAAGTAAGTGTGGAAATTAATATGACTTCAACATATCACCAATCTAAATTTATCTGTTTTTAATTTCAGTGAATATTTTGTGGGACTGATCATTGAATGTTCTTGTATTTTAAATGTATTTTGGAGTTGCGGTTCCCAAATTCATTATAAATGCATAGACAATGTACTCTCAGATGATTTCTGGTCATGTTCCTGGTTAGTGTACTATTTTATGAAAAATATCTTGTACCAGTTGGGAGACGCAGTTCAAAGAATCTATAGGAAGCTTACTTAAAATTGAACAGAATCTTAGCGGAGAGTTGATTAATACTTCTAAAACTGAATTAAACAAAAATGTTGTAACTGGTCATAGAGGCGTATATGGTAGGAAATCATATCTTTCTAGGGTCCATCTGGTTCACATTATTGTGGTTCATTTAATTAAGGAAAACTGATTTAAGTATTTTTTTAAACTTAAGAGGGATGTTTGGTGAAGACCATAGAAAACAAGGATAGAAAATAATTGATTTCTTGTGATCAATCATAAAATTAGGAGAAGATAGAGAAAAGGAAGGAGTCAAGGGAGGAAATGTTGGCTGTGAATAAATTTACCCGAAAGAGTGATTTCTTATTTTATTTTTTTTGTGGGGTTGAGTGGGGCAAGAAAAAGAAAGCCCAGACTGGAAAATCGAGGGAGAGAAAAGGGTAGCAGTTGAAAGAAGTTGAAGAAGTATGACCATTTAGGACATTTCTTAACATTTATGGAGTTTCAGCTCTCCATTAAATTATATTTTCGATTCAGAATTTTGTCACTTTAGTTTTCATTTCTTCGTTTAATATAATGTCAAAAAATTACTTTTATCCTGTCTCATTCAATTTTTTCGAATTCTAACAATTGCAGCGTGACTAAGAATTACTTTGAGAATTTGGTCAGAGCTTTAGAAAACGGTCTGTCAGATGTAGACTCCCAAGGCTGTTGCAGTGGGGGGGCAGGTAGCTCGAAAAATCTAGGAGGCGGCGGCAGCAAGGGGAAAAGCAATAGAGGCAAGG
>CAIGRK010205041.1:0-11002 GCA_903798315.1 Fraxinus greggii
ATTTTTGGGAGAAAATGGGTGAGAAATGTCAAAAGAATTAGTCGGGTTTTCACGGTTTTTTTCCCTTAACTTTCAAATATGCCACATCATTCTGTCAAAACTGTTGTCAACCCATCCTGTACGAGTAGCGCTATTGTTAAAGTATAAAAAAATATGCGAGACCCACAAATGTGTGCATTCTGTTCAAATTCTGTGGGCTTCCTTTCTGTATACACGCCCGGTTGCTTTATGAATAGCATCTCTCTCTCTCTCCTCTCTCTCTCTCTCTGAAACTTTTGCAATCAATCAACCCGACTAAATCAATTCTGCAGATCCAATGAACCCAAAGTGAGAACAGAAATAATAAGTTTGTACAAAAGTTGATAGCTTTAAGCTTCACCAACAATGGCCGGCGTCTCAGTGGCGGCAGAGTGGCAGCTGCTCTACAACCGCTATTACCGGAAGCCGGAGCTGTACCAGATGCAGTGGAAGCACGTGGACCTCACAAGGAACAAGGTCGCCTGTGCACCATTCGGCGGTCCCATCGCCGCTATCCGTGACGACGCCAAGATCGTCCAGCTCTTCGCTGAGTCCGCCCTTCGCAAGCTCCGCATCTTCACCTCCTCCGGCCGATTGATCTCCGAAACCGTCTGGAAGAATCCCGGTGGTCGCCTCGTCGGTATGTCATGGTCCGATGATCAAATTCTAGTCTGCATAACCCAAGACGGCACTGTTTATTTTTACAATATCCACGCTGAGTTAATCAACACTTTTTCTTTGGGTAAAGAATGTTTCGAAAGTAGCGTTGTGGAGTGCGTGTTCTGGGGAAACGGTGTCGTTTGTATCAACGAGGCGTTTGGGATTTTTGCGGTGCCCGATTTGAAGAACCCCAGGGCGGTTCAATTGGCAGATTGTAATTTGGAGGAATTACCGCATTGTATAGCTGTGATTGAGCCGCAGTACACGATGTCAGGGAACGTGGAGGTTTTGTTGGGGGTCGGGGATCATGTCTTGTTGGTGGAAGAGGATGGGGTGCAGCAGCTGGGTGTCGGTATTGGACCTTTGCAGATGATGGTGGTTTCGAGGACGGGGAAGCTTCTGGCATCGTTCACGCATGATGGGAGGCTTCTGGTTACGTCCATGGATTTTTCAAACATTATCTTCGAGTACACTTGTGAGGTACAGTTAATTTCATCAAAAGTTTTTGAATTTCAACTCAATTTGGGAGTTTTGGTTTTGTCTGTAATTACTATTAGTCCGTTTATGGTTATGCTGTCAAAGTCGTATAATTATAAGGACAAATGAAGTGCTACTCCATTGCAGTGGTTAATTTGTATAGAAAGATCGTATCTTTATTGTTTAAATGCATAATATGGGGGAAAAAAAAAGGTGCCAAGTAGTAATGGTTTATACTTGATAAGCTGGTTGAGAATGGTTTACCTTCTATTTGATTTTTCATTGTAATGCCAACCATCTCCTTTTGTGATCGAAGTGCACAAAATGGATGAGGTGATTCTGCAATGCTTTTACACTTTAGAATTTGGAGATAACGGTCATCGGATTTCCGGGTGAATAGTAGGAAATGAAAATAATCCGTTGCTAATCTTCTCCCAGCATTCTGTTCTGAGTTTTCCATGAACATCTTGTCAGCAGTACTTTTTATAAATCAGAAGGCACATGCTAAAAATTTGCCTAGTTTTAGAATTTTCCTTTTTTATTTTTTATCTTATAGAGTATCTTTATTATAAGCTGACATAGAAATAAGCTTCCTTATAAATTACATATATGGATAAAATATTGATAGGATGCATAAATGTTGTCTTGCTGAGTACTTATTAACGACATCAATGATATCATATTATTTCTAGTTAATCAGCCTATCAACTGAAATATTGTACTTCAAAATGAAAAAAATTGACTGCCTCTGGGGTTATGAAATGGTAAAGCTTTTGGTCTTTGTTTGATGAACACGCTCCACTTGTTATCAGGGAGGGATGATGGGAGTATAAAGCAAATAAGCAAGCTAATAACTATGTACAGCATCTAACGTCTAATTATATATTGTTGTATACTCTTCAAATTCTCAATTTAGACCATGAAGCTGACAAGTAATATTTCAGTCTTTCTGATGTGCTCCATTATCTTTACGTGTATAGTCAGCTCTTCCTCCTGACCAGCTGGCTTGGTGTGGAATGGACAGTGTCTTACTATACTGGGATGATATGCTATTGATGGTAGGTCCTTATGGTGATCCTGTGCGCTACATATATGATGAGCCCATCATTCTTATCCCTGAGTGCGATGGAGTTAGGATACTTTCTAACACAAGCATGGAATTTCTGCATCGAGTCCCAGATTCTACAGTATCTATCTTTCAGATTGGGAGCACCCTTCCTGCTGCTTTATTATATGATGCCCTGGATCATTTTGACAGGCGGAGTGCCAAGGTATTCTGCATCTACTATCTTAATGCATCGTTCGGAGTTATATTCTGATGAAGTGACCCTCATCCTTGTATTTGCCTTTAGGATGTACGTATTTAAATATTTGGTAATAGACTCTGAGAGTACACCTACTTTCTATGTTTGCCTTTCATACATATACTATTCCAATTGTTGGTGGGCCGCTAATGCATCATGGACGTTTTGATGTAACCTTTATTACCAACATTGTGCACTTGGAAAGGTTTTACTTCACTAGGATCACTTGCTGCTCCCTTGCTACACCATTGCCATTTATTTGGGAATTTTGTTTTTTTCATCCAGCCACTAATGGTTGGTATTTCCTACCATCAACAAACCAGCATTGGGCATTTAATGTTAGATTTTCATTATGTAAGGAGGGAGAAATGACTTAGAAAGATATTTGATCCCAGATGATGGGCTTCTTCCTCTCTCAACTTTTATATCATGTTATCATTTTATCATTTTCCTTTGAAAGCGCTGCCTTCAAGATTTCTAGTAGCTACATTTAACTGGACTCATGGAATAATAAGGATAAACCTCCATGTTACTTGCTTTGAATTTTCTAAATAATGGACTGCATTAGAATATTCAGCCGATTTTGAGTAGGGAAAAGGAATTACAATTTAAATTTGGATTGTGAACTTTCCTTAAGATGTGTGATTTTTTCCTTTGTCGCTATTGAGAAAATCTATTGTCTACTAGGCAGATGAAAATTTGAGATTGATTCGCTCTTCGCTACCGGAGGCTGTTGAGGCTTGTATTGATGCTGCTGGTTATGAATTTGATATTTCACTGCAGCGGACACTTCTGAGAGCTGCAAGCTATGGACAAGCCTTTTGCAGGTTGGTTTGTTGGCATTGTCTTACTGGTGTTTAAAAGTTAGTATATTCAATGAAAATGGAACTCTGTTCCTGTGCTTTGGATGAAGTTTTTGTAGTTTCTTTCTGAGCTGCTAGATACAGAATGTATATTGCACTTCATTTCATTGTACTATTTTCATTATTTGCTTTTTAGATTGTCTTGTGAGTTTGAAATGAATTAAATACTTTCTAATTAATATGAATAAAGGCATTCTCTACATTAGTGCCTCGTTATGTCATGGAACTTTTGATTGGTGTAGAGTTGCTTCCTGAAATGAAATTTTCTGATTCTTGCATGATCTTTGCTTGGTGCAGAATTGCTCCTTGCTTAAAGTTACTATTGTACATTTGTTCATGCTCAGAAAGAACATCGATTTCTGATTTTTGTCTTGGTAATGATATCCAGTTCGCTTTGGCAGCCAATTTCAACGTGACCGCATTCAAGAAATGTGCAAAACATTACGGGTACTAAATGCTGTACGCTACCACGAGATTGGCATCCCTCTAAGCATTCAGCAGTACAAGGTCTTAGTGCTCACTATTTTATGTCTGAAGTTGCAATTCCATGTCTTGCTTCTTTAATGAAAGCAACTAATAATAGTCTCCTTGCAGTTGCTTACACCATCCGTGCTGATTAATCGTCTGATTAATGCTCATAATTACCTACTATCTCTTCGGATATCAGAATACCTTGGAATGAATCAAGTAAGTTTTTCAAAACTTTATTTCCTATTCAAACTGTATAATACATTCGATCTTTTCTCTTCCGTACCTTCTCTTTTGATAGGGCCTTTGGTTGCCTAACAGTGGTTGACCTTTGTTTCGTGTCGTTTTTAGTAAGTGTGATATATTATTTTCGAGTACCACCGTACCTATTCTGTTATCTATGATGGATTCTTATATTTGCTTAAGTGAATCTAGATGAGATGTTAAGGTCTACTGCAATTCTAACTAGTCCGTTTCACTTGAAATCAGAGCATGAATATTTTTGGAACTGTTCTATGCATTGTGAAATTGAGCTAGATGCTTGTTACGAGAAAGTGCTTTCCGTTAACAGTTGCTTTTACCATGTTAAGATATTCATAATAATTGATGCTAAATGATATTTAACTCCAGTTGGTTGCTTTTTTGTTTCTTAAGTTTGTTTGGGAGATTAACAAGGTAAAATAATTTCATTATAAAAATAAAAGTAAAATCAGTTAATAGAAGAGCTCGTTGAGAAAATGACTTGACGCTATTCTAATTGTAAAAGGGGAATTTTGGTTTAACTATACTTCTCTTTTCTGCAATTTTTCAGCATCATAGAAATATAATTTTTAGAGAAAATTATTTTATATGAAATTTGATGTGTCATTGCATGCGTCTCTGTGCAAAGAAAATTGGAAATGAGAATTTGAATTGAGTAGGGTTCCACTAGAATAATTTATTACACGAACAGAGTCTACGCTTTGTCTCTTCCTCACTTCCTGTGTTGTTTGGCTGTATGAACAATTTCTGTCATAGTAGGGGATATTTTGAGCACTAATGTTGCTGGTTATTGTTTTCCTTTTATTTTTTTATTTAAACACATCTAATTATGCTTGTTATCAATATCAATATTCCCAAATTTGAAGTCTGTGTTCCTTCACAGCTTGGAAGTATAGTATATATAAAAATCTTATAATGCTTTTAAGTCGATAAAACAACTTTTCTTTAATTTGCAGAGTATATATTCTGAATGTTTATTTTTTTTGAAGGTGTTAATTTAAAGTTAAACTGCTTTGACATTATCAAATAGATGACTATGAACACAAATAAATAATTATATTGCTTTTATCCAGTTTTCAGTACAACTTTTTCCCCCATGTGAGCAGCTCAGTGTAACATAACTGTAATTTAAGAACCCTTTTTTTAACTCTTAGTGGGGACTATTTTGTGATGCTTATAACCCAACCTCCTCCTCCTCCTGGAGAGACAGAAACCTCCCCGGCGTCAGTGAACAAAAATGTAAAGAAGAGAGATGTCTATGCTTCTGGTAACAAGATATCAAAAGGAATTCTTGCTAAATAGTCAGACGCAGTTCCTCCTGCTATGTCTGTATGATTAAATATATAAAAAAAGGATGAAGCATCTATTGTTTGGTAATGGTGTAATTCTGCATCATCATTGCATACACTAAGATCATTCTGTTTTTGTTGTTTTGAGTAGGAAGTTGTGATAATGCACTGGGCTTGTACTAAGATAACAGCATCCTTGGGGATTCCTGATGCCAGTCTCCTAGAAATCTTACTTGATAAGGTCAGTGCCTTTAACTACTACTTTAACCTATCATGCAAGAGATTCTCCTATTTAATTCTCTATTTTATTTATTTATTTATTTTTGCATGAGACCTCATGCCTGATAGATATAATGATTCTGGAATTGCAGCTGAAGATATGTAAAGGCATATCTTATGCTGCAGTTGCTGCTCATGCAGATAAGAGTGGCCGCAGGAAGTTAGCTGCCATGCTAGTTGAACATGAGCCACACTCCTCAAAACAGGTCGTCTTGGTTTTCTCTTGTCCTCCTATCTGTTTGTTCTAGCCATTTTCTATTTAAAAAGAGTCATTTATTCTTCATTTATGTTTTATGTGAGCATATTACCTGATTAACTTTTGTACTTCTCAACTAGTGGCACTAAAGTCATATAAAAAGCTAGTGGCCGTCTTTTGAGAATCTTATTGCATAATAAGTTTGTTCTTACATCAGATCCCTCTCTTGCTAAGCATTGGAGAAGAAGATACTGCACTTTCGAAGGCCATAGAAAGTGGTGATACTGATCTTGTCTATCTTGTCCTGTTTCATATCTGGCAGAAGGTGCGCAAAATTATAGATTGAATAGCTTTTTATCGTGACCTGTGCGATCTACTTTCTCTGAGAATCTTTTAGTGTTTTCATAATGATGTTTATTATTGTAGAGACCTTCGTTGGAGTTTTTCGGAACTATACAGGCCAGACCGTTGGCCCGCGATTTATTCGTAACTTATGCACAGTAGGCAAAACCGATCCTATCAAAATACTGTAGATTACAGGCTTCTTCTGTTGAAGATTGTTTCTAATGTAATTTGTTTCTAATCTTTCTTTTACCAGATGCTATAAACATGAATTCTTGAAGGACTTTTTCCTATCCACTGGTCAACTTCAGGTAGGTTCAATCTTCACTTGTTTCATGGGGTCTTCCCTTTCTCAAATCAAATATTAACTAATGTATAATGGGATAAGACTATTAATTCTGAATCTATATACCTGAATTAATAGAAATGCCTGGTCATCTACCAATTGCTTATTTATGACAAATTGGACTCTTGGACGAAGGAAGATTTATTTTCCTTTTCATTCTTTTGTTCTCCACAGAGCTGTGGGTATTTATTTATTTATTTATTTTTTTGTATTCACATGTTCTTTCTCCATTAATTGGTAACGTCTTGTATAGTTTGTTGGTAGGGTTCTAATAGAAATCTAATGTATCTGTTTTATTATATTACAATAAGACAATTCTGCTGATGTCAAATGCCTTTGTGAGATTTAGCATTAGAGCTTGTTGATCTTTTATAATATTATTCTTATGGTTTAAGGTTTATATTTTATAGGATGTTGCTTTTCTATTATGGAAAGAGTCCTGGGAACTAGCAAAGAATCCAATGGCTAGCAAAGGATCCCCACTTCACGGTCCACGCATAAAACTCATTGAAAAGGCGCAGCATCTCTTTTCAGAAACGAAGGAACATATATTTGAGTCAAAGGCAGCTGAGGAGCATGCAAAATTGTTGAGGTGACAATTGTACATTGTATTTATTAGCAAGTGATATTTCTATTAATGGTTCTCACTTTTTTTACACGAGGTTCATTTGACTGAGTAACTTCTATATGACTACCATCATGTTGTCTGTACTTTTTGCACATCTCTGCTTTTTAATACTGTATGACCATGTTTGTTCCCAATCGATGAATTCTCATTGAACTGCTTTTGAACCAATGCCTTCTGTGTAGCCCTTACCGAAATCTCATGACGTGTACTGTTTTTGAATAAATATTTCCAAAATTCTTAATTATTTTAGTAGTAATGGAATCAAATTCTGTCTACTAGAGTGATCCATAAATTTCTAACTTCGTATCAACTATCAATTAATGGCAGGATGACTTGATCGTTTCAGAATTCCAGCAGGATCAGTTAAATTGTTGAGATTGTCTCTTTTCTGCTACATTTGCAACTTGTTTAGTCCATATAGGGACATAAAAAGTAATCATTTCCGTTTTGTTTATTGGCGAATCAGACTACGAAAATATTTATTTACGAAGTATCTCTTCTCACTCTGTTCTCTTCTGCCCTCTCCCCTTCTGTTATTTAATAGTTTGAAATATGAGCTATGTTTAATGATGTAGACTTGCGCAATTCTGATTAAACTCTTCATTGATGATTTGCAATCAAATGTAGAATTCAGCATGATTTGGAGGTCAGTACTAAGCAGGCCATTTTTGTGGACTCTAGTATCAGTGACACTATTCGTACATGTATTGTACTGGGAAATCACCGGGCTGCAGTGAAAGTTAAAACAGAATTTAAGGTTTGTTTCCACATTTTATTACTATTGTATGGATTATCAAGTATATGCAGGAAATGATCTTTCAATTTATTTCTATCTGCTATAGGTTTTCTTGCGCAATTTATTTTCATCACAATCATTTTTGTCAATGTTTTTGGCATGGTTCAGGTTTCGGAGAAGCGATGGTATTGGCTTAAAGTTTTCGCTTTAGCAACAATTCGGGACTGGGATGCCCTGGAAAAATTTTCAAAAGAGAAAAGGCCACCAATAGGTAAGCCCTTTTAATTGATTGAGTTCAATATAGAAAGTATAACCTGCAATATGTCTTCATATGGTACTTTAGTTTTCTTATACAGTAAAACCTCTATAAAATAATAATGTTGAGACCCAGAAAAATTATTATTTTAGAGGAGTTATTAATTTATCGATAAATGAATATTTATTAATTTATAGAGTATTTATATTTTTTTTAACTTGTATTATATTTTACCAGAATACATATTAGGGAAAAAACACACATTGAATGTGTCAAATTCAAAATTTAATTGGTAGCACACAAAAAGGCGCACTTACATATATTAAAGAGAAAGCGTTAATGTACATGCTTTGACTTCAAGTTATTTCATGTACACATGGAACATAATTTCTTCAATTATTAGTATGATCTTTTATGAACTTAAGCAATTATTATTTTATATATTCGTTGGCCTTAAATGATCTAAAAAAAAAAAGAGGATTATTATCTTATGCATTTAGTGGGGTTATTAATTTAGTACACTGGCATAAGCCGGGATCGAAGAATTTTATTATTTAAGCGAGATAATTAATTTATCGAACATTCATTTATCAAGGTTTTATTGTATCTATTTGTGCGCTCTCTAAATAAATATTGGACGCGATGAATGAATAACTGTGTCCTTTTCATCATGGGTTACAAACTTGCTGGGGGTGGTCAAGAGATTAGTTCTCCATCTTCTTTTAAACCTTTTATGTTCATCAGTTTGGTTTTCTACTCGGAACAAAAAAAAAAAAAAAGAAATCTATAAGAAAAGAGATGAAGACCAACCTAGACTCCATGGTATTTTCTACTTTGACCTTTTTCTTGCTGAGAAATGAGCCATTCCGTTGGCATGAGAAACTTTTGACGGTCGTTATTGAATGCAGAATTGATGAGGTTAGATCTTTTTCCCTTTTGCATTTTCACTTCAAGCACTGTCATCTGTAGGTTACCGGCCATTTGTGGAGGCATGTGTTGATGCAGATGAGAAAAGTGAAGCCCTTAAATATATACCAAAACTTGCTGATCCCAGAGAGAAAGCCGAGGTAGAATTGATTTTTGTATCTATACCCAAGTTTTTGATAGTACTTTCTTTCAGAAGCAAAATAGGCATTGTTTGTGTATATCGCTGACTGTCCACACTGTACAATTCACAAACAGGCATATGCTAGAATTGGAATGGCCAAGGAAGCTGCAGATGCTGCATCTCAAGCGAAGGATGGTGAACTGCTTGGGCGACTGAAATTTACTTTTGCACAAAATGCAGCAGCTTCTTCAATATTTGATACACTAAGAGACCGATTGTCCTTTCAAGGCGTCTCTTAGTTCTTGCCCCCGTCATATTTGAAGCTTTGAAGCTGTTGTTCGATGCTGCCTAGGCCATATGATTTTCTTAGCATTGAAACACCATCCTGCAACGTGTCCCTTTTGCACTTTTGCTTTTCCTTCTATGTATATTTGAGTAATTTTGTAGCTGAGAGCTTATTCTAATAATTACTGCTTGTGCTATGTAATTATTTTCCCTCTATGGTGACATTTTGTCATGTTATAAAGATGAATGCTCTGTTTTATGTAAACCTGTGCTTTAATTTTCTGTTTGTTCTGCATATAATCCAATTTACAATTACTGAAATTACATATTTACATTATGAATTTCGTGATAATGGATAAACATCAAAACATACATCTAGATACAGACTAACAGAAGATCTAATAATAGTTGAAAATTGTAGATTAAGAACTTAATTTATTAAGCAGAAAGTACGATCAGTTGACATGACAAATAATGTAAGAATCTAAGTATGTACTTCAATAAAATTGATGAAAATAAAGAACTATGAGAACCATAAGTTCATGATAAAAATTAGTGTTCTAAAAAGTTCAGTGGTGCCTTGGTACTAGGCTCGGGTTAAATGCCATGCCTTGGCAATGAGTGCCTAGTGATGCTTTAATATTATTTTTTTATTCTTTTATTTTTTCAAAAGTCTTTTATTTAACTTTAGTTTCATGTTTTTAAATGTTTGTATCTATACAAAAGTAAAAAAAAAATGAAAACACGTTAGGAAATTTCATAGAGCTTGACCAGTTGAAAGTTGAAATTATAAAAGTAGTCTAGTTTCTGCATTTCGAAAACTTGAGAATTTTATAATTGATTAATTATAGAAATTATTAAGTAAATACATCATTTTATAATTTTAGATGTTTGGTATGTATTATTTTAATTATTAAAATATTTTTAGAATTGAGTCTCGCAGTGCATAGGCACGAGGCTCGGGTTAAATGTCGTGCCTTGGCAACGAGTGCCTAATGATGCTTTATTATTATTTTTTTATTCTTTTAATTTTTGAAAAGTCTTTTATTTAACTTTAGTTTCGAGTTTTTAAATGTTTATATCTATACAAAATTAAAAAAATGAAAACACGTTAGAAAATTTCGAATAGGACTTGTCTAGTTGAAAGTTGAAATTATGAAAAATGGTCCAGCTTTTGTGTTTCGAAAACTTGAGAATTGTGTAATTGACTAATCGTAGAAATTATTAAGTAAATACAGCATTTTATAATTTTAGATATTTGGTATTGCATTATTTTAATTATTAAAATATTTTTAGAGTAATTAAAAATTTAAAATAATATTAAAAATAAGAAAATGCTTTTTTACGCTTATTCTCGTAAAGCTTGAATCTTGATCTCTATATCTAGTCACACTTTATGCTTTTTGTGCTCAGGCGGACAAAAAATGTGGTTGATGGTTGGCATTGGTACACACAAGCTAAGTAGAAAAACGAAATTATTTGGTAAGAACGACGTGCCAGAATTTTGAAGTTAAATAACACGTGCAAATAGAAAAAAAAAAAAAAC
>CAIGRK010205060.1:0-13769 GCA_903798315.1 Fraxinus greggii
TTCATTCTATCATGAAATAGCACTTTGACTATCATAAAAGACTACAATAATCTTCAAGTCTTCATTGAGTTCACCAAATAATCCTTTCAACCAAATAGCTTCCTTATAAGCCTTTGTAATAGCTATGTGCTCAGCCTCAGTAATAGTCAATACAACTGTAACTTTTCAACTGATAGTACAACCACTAATAGTAAAAACTTACTTTGCAAAAGATCTTCTCCTATCAAGATCTTCAGAAAAAGTAGAATCAATATACCCAATAACTCCATCTATATTTCTTCCAAAATGTAAATAAACATTAATAGAGCCACGCGGGTATTCGAAAATTCACTAAACTATTTTCCAATGTTATTTATCAGGATTTGCCATGAATCTACTAACTGCACCAACTACATATGATAAATATGGACATGAACAAACCATAGCATACATGAGAGATCCCGCTGCACTAGAATATGGAGCTCGTGACATAATCAACCTCATCATTTGATTGTGGACAAAATGTAGATGAAAGTCTGAAGTGGGTAGCTAAAGGAGTACTAACAACTTTGGCATTCTGCATATTAAACCTGTAAAGAGCTTCTCTATGTACCATTTCCAACTTAGGAATAATTTTTCTGCCTTTCTATCTCAATGTACCATTTCCAACTTAGGTATAATTTTTCTGCCTTTCTATCTCTCAGGATCTCCATTCCAAGTATCTTCTTTGCTGCTCTTAAGTCTTTCATATCAAATTCTTCACTGAGCTAAGCTTTCACATTTCTTATCTTTTTCTTATCTCTATCAACATATAAGAGTAGGTATAAAAATAAACCACCACCACCACACTTCTTAAAGTAATCACAACTATCCTAACAGCTTCTTTTGAAGTCATGAGTAGTCTTAAATAAGTTAAACATCTTACACCACTATCTGGACGACTATTTTTGGTCATAAAAGAAAAATTTTCAACAAGCACACGTAATCCTCATTTCCTATAACCATAAAACCCTATGGATGCTGCATGTAGATGTCATCATCAAGTTTTCCATATAAGAATGTTACATCCAATTGCTCAAGCTCAAAATCATGCTTTGCCACAAAACCAAGCAAAGCTCGAATCATACTATGTTTTACAATTGGAAAAAACATGTGTGAAGTCTACACCGGAAATCTGACTGTGTCCTATGCAACTCGCTTGCCTCATACATGGCTTCCTCAACTCCTATTGTACCTTCTTTCCTTTCGAATACTTACTTGCAACAAACAACTTTCTTATCTTTAGGTAATTTCATTAAGTCCCATGTGCAGGGATGGAGTCAAAAAATAATGTTACGACGGACTGAAACTTAAATTTTTTTAATGAACTCACTCCAATAGAGATCGAGTGTTGGAGGCTATTCTTATGATATTTATGATAAAAAGTATATGACACTCAATGAAATAAAAAAGTCTAGATGTCTCACCTTAAGATGTCCAACTAGATCTTTGTACTTTTCTTACCAAAATGAAAATTGACACTTACTTTAAAAAATATAAACTGACCGAATCATGACCGAAATAAACAAAAGTACATATCCACCAATGAAAAAATAAAAAATTACTTAATGAGTAGTCTTCTAATAACTTTGACGACCAATCTTTTCAAACAACTGAAAGTTTGATCAAAACACGCAATCAAAAATACAACATTATATTCTTTATGTTATTATCTCAAAATACGATTTGGTGTGTTCATCGATATTCTATATTACCACATTTCAAAGTGAGAAAAATTGACTAAGAATTTTGAAGGTCTAATATAGGGTTGGACAAAACTCTCGAACCAGACGCTTAAGTAAAACACCAGAAGGGGTATCTGAATCGAGAACTAACGGGTTTAGTTCAATTTTCGGTTATAGAGCAAGAACTGAATCTCCCTAATTTTTTTTTTAAAAAAGCCAAATTATTTTTTCTAATAAATTTTCTAACTAATTAATTCAGCCCAAACCCAAAATATGATTTTTCTATTTTCTAATTTCAAGCCCAAGTCCAACTTAATTAAATTGATCTAAGTTTAACCTAAATTTCTTATTCTACCATAGTGTCGTTTTGGAGATATCAAATTGGAACATCAGCTCCGCCTCTCTTTATTATTGTGAGCTCACTATCTTTCTTTTCATGTAATTTTAGCAGCTAAATCTATGAATAACTCAACAAAGAGATGAGAGAAAGATATCATGGAATTGAACTAAATTATTTTATAAGAGCTAAAATTGAACATGTCATTAGTCGAATTAATGTAGTATTTTTGTAAATATTAAAAAAGTTAATTATTGTACGGAACTCGGGAACCAAATGGAATCGAAACGGTTCCATGATTAAATTTGGACTCGACAGTTCCACTTATTAAACACCCGAAAATTTCGGTTCGATTCGATTCTCTTTAATAGAGAATCGAACCAGATCACGTCTAGCCATAGTTTAATATTTGGGCCAAAATTAACATTTTCTTGTTAGGTTTTTATATGAGCTGGGGCAGTGATGGGCTATAGCACAAGATTGCCCCCACTTTATCTGCCTCTACCCATATGACATTCTACAAAGCGATTTCATCCAACTACCAGAATTATCACAATTAACTACCTGTAAGTAGGTAGAAGATTCTTCATTGGAATCAATACATTTGGTCACATTCAAAGCATAGCAACAAAATCAACCTCACCATACCTCTGTGGAGGTCTAATATCTCTATTGGTCTACCTTTAACAATATAATACTGTGGTAGTGTTGGCGGTGGTGGCAAAGCGGCACTACCCTTTACTTCTGAGCTAGGTTGAGATGTAGACTCTGGTATAGACTTGAACCAATCTCAAGCTCCACTTTGTATCAATAGATTCTGTAGAAGGTAATTCACAAAGCATTGCATTTTTATCACATATAACATCTCCACTGATTATGACTTTACTTGTTTCCGGACACCATAGTTTATATCCCTTAACATCAGACTTATAGCCAAGAAATACACACTTTATAGATCTAGGTTCCAATTTTTTATTATCAATATGAGCTTAAGTATAACATCCAAATATCATCAAATTTGAGTAACTATGAGGAATACCAAATCATACCTCTTCTGGAGTCTTTTTGTAAATGGCAATTCAAGGCGAACGATTAACAAGAAAACAAGTTGTAGAAATAGCTTCAGCCAAAAATGACTTATGTAAACCAACATTGGAAAGCATACAACAAACTTTCTCCATCAAAATCCTATTCATTTGTTTTACTGCTCCATTTTGTTGTGAAGTCGTACAAACTATTAAGTGCCTCAAAATTCCTTCTGATTTATAGGAACTATTAAATTTATTTGAACAAAACTCCAAACCATTATCAATGCGGAGATGTTTTACCTACTTCCTCATTTGCTTCTCCATCTTGGTCTTCCACTCCTTGAATATAGTAAACACATCACTCTTCTACTTTAAGAAGAACCCTCAAACTTTTCTGAAAAAATCATCAATAAAAATTAGCTTATAATAATAAACACCTCCTTCGTAAGACAACCTTAGATGGTCTCCGAGATTAGAATGTATGTAATCAAGTGTTCTTTTTGTGTTGTTAATGCCTTTGGTGAATCAAACTCTCTTCTGCTTCCCAAAAACACAATGCTCTCAAAACTTTAATTTACTAGTACTCTGTCTATCAAGAAATCCTTTCCAGCTCAGTTCAGCCATCATATTCTTTTCATATGCCCAAGATGCGTATGCCAAAATCTAGTAACATCATCTGAAAAGGAAGAACCGGTGATAGCTACATAGCCTATGATCGTAGAACTCTGTAATAGACATAACTAGACAGACTTTCTTTGCCCCTTTATCACATCAAGGGCACATTTCCTAACATTCAGGACTTCACCTTCACCAATATATTTGTACCATTTTGAATTAAGAGTACTCAAAAGTATAAAATTTCTCTTCAGATCTGGAACATGTCTTACATCACTAAGTATCCTGAAAACTCCATCAAACATCTTAATTCTGATCGTTCCAATACTAGCTATCTTACAAGGAAATTACTACTCATTATCACGAAACTTTTGGAAACTATTTAGTATATTGAAAACTAATTTTGATTAGACACATATGATACATTCAAACTAAATCAAAGATCCAGTTCTCGCAACGTTTGGAGTCGTCATCAGAAATAGCTAGAATTTCTCCATCACTGTAGCCATTTTATGCAACACTAGCTTGACCTGGATTTTTTTGGTTGGTTTCCCTTCTGATTAGCAACAACTATTTTATTCTTATTTTGCAATTTATAGCAGTTAGATTTGATGTGCCCCTTTTTCTTGAGGTAATTACAGATTTTAGCGCTGTCTTTAGACTTCGATCTGCTCTTCACTTGACCACCGAAAAACATTTCATGTATCATCTCATGAACAACAAGGCCTTCTGCATGAATCTCAAATCCAACCACAACTTGCTTTATTTTATCCTTAGAGAATAGAGCGTAATATACTTCATCCAAGGTGAGAGTGTCACAACTGTACAAAATAATATTTTTTAAAAGTTATACATGAAGAAGACAACAAACACAATAAAATCAACCCTAAATCTTCTTCGTCGTATTTAACCTCCACGGTCTTTAGATTAACAACAATTTCCTTAAAGATGGTTAAGTGATCTTCTATAGACTCCCTAGTGTCATACGATGAGAATACAATCGTTGCTTCAAATGTATTGTACTAGTTAAACTTTTCGTTATGCATATCTGTTTCAATTTTAACCATAACAAAATGACGTTTTTCTCCTTCAGAACTTCTTGAAGAATTTGATTTGATAGATACAAATGAATTTGAGATAGGGTTCTTTCGATTTTTACGTTGTTTTTCCTCATGCATCCAAGTTGAAAGCATTTTATCAAACCTAGCAGGAAATCATCGAAGTCCAACTGCTCGAGCACAACTCACATCTTCACCGTCATAACGAAAATCTAGTGTTGCAATTCAAAAACAAAATATCGTATTTCATAATGGCTATCACATAAATCAAACCTCGCTCTAATACCAATTTATTATGAAAAATCGAGAATTGGCAATATGAAAAATAAGAACAAGAACACAAGATTTACGTGGAAACTCAAGATGGAAAAAAATCACGGATAGAAGAGGAGAATAATTCACTATATCAAAGATAAAGATGATTGCAAGATGTGTGTTATTGCAAATATATATAAAACAGTGAAGCCCTAACATATATTGGATTTCTAATATAACATGCCTAACATATAATGGAGCGTTTGATGTATAATATGAACGTAAAAACTGCCCAATTCACGACTAGAATTTGCACCAAATAACACCACTGTTCATGCTACGGGCTCGCAGATAGGGAGCAGTCAATGTATTGAAAAAGACGCTTGAGCGCTCCATGCATGGGTAGCGAGCGATTTTGAGACTATTTTTTTCTTTGGTTCATTTTTGACATCTTTGACTCCTTTCAGACACATACTACCAACTCCTAATGGAATTAGAGTCATAATCTAACAGAAAGGAAAGAAAATATTCTACTGGATTTGTACCATGCGATGGTACAGCCAAGTTATGTTATGCAAATCCACGTTTGATATAGGAATTAGATCAACATTTTAAAATAATTCAATGTCTTTGTTAACCATTAATCAATTCATGTAACTCAATTTATATCCCTAAATGAGATGCGAGAATACAATGCTTTTATTGGTCCGTGTTAAGTTTGTGTTGTATTATTTATTTTAATGTAAGAAAAAGCACACCCCAATGGATTACTACTGTGTGAGTAATTTCCTATTGTTTGTTTTCAATTGGTTGATGCATGAAAATATTTTAAAACCCATTTGGGTACTAAACTTATGGGTGTGCTTTATTTTGGTCACCCAACATAATTTTCTTATGAAAGTAGCACTAAACTTCCGATTTCTAATCATGGAGTCACTTTGATCAATCTTTTTAAACATATGGAACTTGCACATACCGAGTGCAAATCCTACATAAAATAATTTCAAACATCAAGTCGGAATAAAACTTGCATGTGGCGAATGATATTTGCGTTTTAGGAATTTTATTTTCAAATTTGATTTTAATTCAATGAGTTCCAAATGATGTTATTGTTTTTGTTCGTTGAGATTTGTTAAAATAGTTTCAACTTTAATAGTTACAATTTGTCCTATGCAGCTTTTTCCAACTTAACGTGTGAAATTATTCTACATAGGATTATTGTTCCCACTTACATTTCCATTAAGTTTCAAAAAAGTAGTTGAATATAGTGATTAACGAGATAAGAAATTAAAAGTTTGGTTCTTAAGAAAATTAAGCTAAGTGACCAAAACATTTTGTCCATAAACATTAAAATTATCTCACCCAAAAAAAAAAAAAATTGATCGACAAAATCAAACGAAGTCTCGTGCAAGATTTTTCGAACTTAAAAAAGAAACAACGAAAGAAGGAATATAGCCTTTATCAGTAATTCTTTTCAGTACCAAATTGAACTCTAAAGAAAATTGAATGCTAGTTCAATCAGTCTTCTTTTTCTATATATGATGAAAACCATTTTTCTTTTTCTTTTTTAATTATAAAGGGTGAAGAATAAGAAAGAGAGGAGATGAGTCGATTTTACAAATGGGTGCCACGAATAGTCTCGTAATTACAACGATAGGTAATAAAGAAGCGCCGTCAATTTAATCAACCTATAAAAATCGTAGGTCGGGATGAGTGAATCAGACAAAGTCAAACATAACATCTACATTAAAGTGGCATTCAAAAATTGATGAATAAAGCAATATCCGGTGGAAGCATTTACTTCTTTTTTATTAAATTAAAAAAAAAACCATAGCACTAGTCTAGTTGGTCACATTTGATATATTCAATTAAATGAATTATGAGATATTGTATTAAGTAAATCTATTATTTAATAACATACAATTGTCACGTAAACTGGTGCTTGACAATAGTATTGAATATCATTACCTGACCATGTTTAACAACCATTAAAAATAGTTTTTTTTTTTAATTTGGAAAAATAAGTTTTGAAATAGTGATTTTTTTGGAGAATGTGTAATTAAAAAGTAGGAGAAAATTTTGAAATTTACATACAAAATATTTTATTACGAGAATATGTAGCTAAAATTGAGTTTAAGGGGGGAAAAAAAGAATTTTGTAAAAGTGATAGTCAAGGGTTCAATAAAAGACATGCTATACACTTTGGTTTACACTCCCGTGTGTTGACAGATTTTGACACGTTTATTTTAAAAATACTTTTTTCAATCAATGGTTAGATTTTTGACACATAAAAAGTGTCAACCAAGTGTACACATTTGGGTGTACAAGAAGTCTATTCTCAATAAAATCAAAATGACAAAAGAAAACTCCAATCGGTCAGTCTCCACCACTCATCGTGGTCATTGGGACTCTTTTGGTCCAGTCACCCTTTCCCCATCAAATTTGTTTTTTTCATTTTGTAGACAAATTATATAGCAAATGGATGGAAAACAAAGGCCTTCTCCGTCGTCGGTTCTACAGCATTTTTAAGAAGGCCGTCCAGCAGGGTGGAAACCGGATGGGAAGGACCGTGACATGATATGAATGAAACTATTCTTTTTTAAGTCCAGTTTAATTAATTATTTATTTTTTTAAAAAAAAAATTTGAAATTGAAAAACATAAATACGGGACAAGCCAGGAGATGGGACATTTTACCAATTTTTGAAATATATTGAAGCCTTTTAAGTTGTAACTCAAGGGATTTGAGTCGACCATCATTATTTTAAAGTTATTTTTTTATATATATACTTATTTTCAATCGCGTTCACACAATAAAATATTGTATACGTAAATCGAAAAAAATTCTTATTTTTTAACCACATATTCTCCTAAAAATCTATGTTCAAAATATTGTTTTCTCCAAATAATGATTGTAAAACGGGGCTGAGTTTTCCCTCTTTATATTTTATAATCTTCAGTTGTCCTCTTTTGTTTCAAATATTTTTATGAATTGTGCTAATTGTACCCATAGTAGTGTCCATTATGGACACCCCTATGGGTAGTACCCATAACATTTTCCTACTTTCATTTATATTCTCTTTTTCGTTGTTTTTTCTCTATATTTACTCTATTTAATGACGAGAAATCATATAGAAAAACTTCTTTTTCTCTTCAAAAATTAAATTGCAATCTGCGAAGATTATGCTTAAAAGAATAAGAATTCAAATAATAAATTACTAAAACTACAAATATTATGAACCTTTCGATTTCAATTTCTCAAAATGAATTCCTAGTAACTGGATTTGGTGCATTTTTTTGTTATTAATAAAATGTGTCATTTAATGTGATCGATTTATCCAAAAGAAACGAAGAAAAAAGGGTCCGTCCTACCATGGTCGGCACAGACAAAAATAAGAAATTCATGGCTCACAAATATGCAAAATCTAAGGCTGATGAAAGTGACTCCACTAGCTCCTATGAATGAAACCTTTTTCTCCGACCAACTTTTAAGAAGTGGAACCTTGCTCCGACCATTTTATTTATTTCTAATTTTTATAATTAAATTGGTAGAACTCGCCTACGATTTCAAATGAGTAAATAATTCTTAGTTATGAATTCAGTTCCTAGTCAAAGCAAAGTTGGCTCAAAAGTCTTTCAACTTAATTTGTTCACAAATGACAAAACGGAGTTCACATGAAATGTGAAGAAGAATGTCCTTCGAAATTACGGGGCATTCGAAAATATGTGACTTTGACTATTTTCTACCGATGATGTTCTCAATTTTGACAGCTCTCCACAATGGTACATTGGACTGATGATCACAAGAAAGTATATGGTTTTGCGTCATTGTAATTTTGCCCCGTATCAACATATTTTATTGGAATAAGGTTATAAAAGCAAATAAGAAAAATGTGCAACTCAAATTGGTACGACTCAAACATAATGACTCAATTAAGATTTTGTTAAACATAAATTTCTAATTGTCACTGTTAAATCGACTCTAGCATCAATTGGGGGGTTAATAATTAAATAGATAATCTCTTATTAATAATATAGACATGAATAGAGAATATACACTTTAATAAAATCTATACCCATGTTTGATGATCATTATTTTGAGAAATAAGCGGGTGGGCCCCCCGGCATACTATTTGTAAGAATTCCGTCATTTACGGTAAATAATAAATAAAAAGAAAAAGTCATTCCAAATGCCCAAATTGAGTTTTGAATAGTGATTTTTTGGAGAGTGCGTAGTGAAAAAGTAGGAAAAATTTTGAATTTACGTACAAAATATTTTATTGTGTAAATGTATGGATGAAAGTGTGTATGAAAATTAAAAGTTTTCAAATAATGGTTATCAAAATTATTAGGTGATGATATTAAAGTTTAATTTCTAAAATATTAAGACCTTATTTTTCAAAAAAGGAAAATTGAAGAATATTTGTTTAAAATGTAAGAGAAATTATGAATACAAGTGAAGACTTTATATATATATATATTAAGAAAAGAATAAATTTTAAAAAATATGACCAAACACAAGGATGAACATTGTTGAATTGAATATAAGAATAAAGCTTGATATTGAAAAGGATAGAAGTCATGTTTCAATCAAAGGATAGCTGTCTGACGTGACTTTAATAAAAACAAAATAATAATAATAATAATAATGATTATATATTATGATAACCATGTGGTGTTGAGACTTCCGACATATTGATTGAAATTACCATGGCAAACTATTTAATAATTAATTAAAATTGTAGATTTAGAAATTTCTTGATTTTAGTGCAACACAAAAAGTATAAAAATAAAAAATCAATTCTGCTACAAGAATAGATTCAATGACAGATTTTTATATGCATATACATTTGGCAAATTTTCATTAACAGTTAAAAAAAAAAGTTAAACAAAAAATTGCCAAATCAATCTGTCAAAAAGTGACATTTCGTTAAACATGTTCAAACAGCATTATTTAAAAAAGATTACGAAATCTGGATCAATACTTCGCAGTTCATTAAATCTAGAATTCGACATAGGTTTCTAATAAACATATATAAATAAATGTATACTAAAATTTCAAAATTAAATTAAACGCATTAACCTAACTCCACAATTATTGACTAAACAAGATGGTAGGGGACACATCAAGAATACAAATAAAAGAAATCTAGAAGGGAAAAAAGAACAATTTCCCGAAATAAACTCGTCAAAATCGCAGTGGCTTGTATTCACATTGGGAAAACACACCACAAATTTACAAGAATAATGTCTAGAACTAGAATTGTTGCTGTGTCATGAATGAGTCACATCAATATATAATGAATAGTAATACTTATTGGTATTTCAACATCAACATTAAATATTATTAAATGAAATGTACAATGAATCACATAATTTTATGTTTCATTAAACATATTAAATAATGTCACGTAGATCGATGTTTTAATACTATTAGTACTAAATAATATTATTTCTCTATAATTGTTGGAATCTCCCCACTTGGCGGCTCGACTCTATTCCAAAACCCTAAGTCCCTGTTTGATATTCACAATTTTCCATGAAACTTGGAAATCATTTTCCATTTTACATCTTTTACATTGTTTGATAGGTAAAATTTTCCTTGGAATTGGTTTTCCCCCCAACCCCCACGTGACTTCTTTTTCTTGGTTTTCATTGAATCTCTTTAGTGGACAATTTTCACGTAAAACAAAGCTAAACGAACACCAAAGATCCAAAATTTCAAGGTTTTTCACTTGGAAAATTATACTAATCAAACACAATTAATTGACAATTCTCAAGAAACTAATTCTGGGGAATTTAATTCTCTAAAATTCATTTCTTTTCACCCGAATTCCACTTTTGCAATCAAACGGACCTAACATTTTGTCCTCCAATGATTTTTGTGCTTTTTGCATTCTTTAATAGTTAAAAACAACTTGTAATATTCTTTGACTTTCATCACCCAACTTTATTTTATTACAAACTAACCACACAACTTTTACTTTTGCATCAAATTGATCACCTAACTTTCATTTTTATTTCAAGTTAGTAAATTAGTTCGTCTCTTTCCCCGAAGATTGTCATGTCCACGAGTGTGACTCGCATCAATGAAGGGATCTAGTAGGGATTAAGTATCGTGAGATTCTTGTGAATTTTAATAATTAATATAATAAAGTAGAGATAAACGTCAAATATTCTGAATGACAAATTAACAAGTATATATATCTAACTAAAATCAAAGTTTTAACTATTTTAGTTACACAATTGATAATGCATAGTATGTCAAACAATGAACTTAAATATTCTCAAAGTCAAACAACTTAATCACAAAAAAAGATAAAAAGATAAAAAATAAAAAAAAAAAGATGTCTTGTCAATGTTTTCGAAGTCATGATTTTCATTAGTATTGAAGTCTTCACCATCTCCTCATCATTATCATTGCTTCATCCATTATACTCCAGGCAGAAATCAATGTCGTTATCGACTGACAAACTTTATCGAACTTCAAAAATCTCACCAATTGTACAGTTTATATATTTGAAAATTTGATATATACTTTACTTAATAAAACAGTTAAAAAATATATATCATATAAAATTATTTACTTCTGTGGTGCTGGCCTAGCAAAATTTCACAATCCATCTTATCATTAGGCAAGAAAGAAAGAATTATAATAGATTTCATTATAGCTTTAAATTTTATTTATTTTTTTTATTAGTTTTGATTTGATCTTTAATTCAAAATGAAACTTAGCCCCATGCCTAGTAGTCCAGCCTATTTAATTCTTTAAAAATGAAGTTTAAAAGTCCATAATGATTTTTAGGATGGTTTGGATCAACCAAGATGATCTTAGTTATCCTTCAATTTAACGAGCTTGTATGTGATCCACATTTATCATTTTGAAGTATTAGGAGTTCAACAACCTTGTAGCAACCCAATAATGTTAGAATTTACTACGGGGCTACAATATGATCATATGACATTGAGTTCATCTTCACCAGACCCAAACTTCTCCTCTTGCATTCGATCGAGCTACTATTTGTCACTCCCTTCTATGTTAGTCGATCTTTATTGGAACTATCTGACAGTAGTCGTGATCCACTGTTTTCAACTGTCCACTCGTTGGTAAAGTGAGAACTTCAAGCCAGATTTCTGGTGACACATCCACCACACAAGCGCCGCCATGAATTACACCATCAATTCCATTGACGTTGTTGAATAAAACATAGCGCCTTAATTTGAAACAAAAAAAGAAAGTCGATCATTAGTTTAAAACAAAACAAAGTTTGATTCCTAAAATGAAGCAGCCCTATAAGTTCGGCGACTATCAATATTTCTGACCTATTCCCTTTGATGCCCCACTCCTTCCACCAATCCACCCTTTCCACCATTATATATATTCCATTCCTTAACCTCCCCAAAACCCCTCATCTTCCACTTGAAAAATTCTCCTTTTACCACAATTCCTCAACGCACCATCCCAAAGAATTCAACACAAACACAAGCACAGTCCAAATTTAGCCATATACGCTGAAAGATTGAAAAACATGGAAATCCCAGAGATGAAAATGATAAGTGATTTTGAATGTATGCAGAACCCAACTTTGATTTCACGTATCTTTTCACTTTCAGGCATTGAAAATATACCTCAAGTTTTCAGTTTTTGGAAATGGGGTGCTGTAATTCTTCTACTTTTTGCAACTCTTAGAAGCTTAATCAAGGGAATCAAGATCATTTTTATTCATTTCTATTCACTAATCAAGCGTTCTCCACACCTTTCTGTTGGCACTGGAGATTTTGAGTTTAGTGAAAGCGATGATTGTTCCTCAATTTCTTCAGCAGAAGAAGAGGAGGAAAATATTCAAACAACTTCGTTTTCAGATCAACGGAAAATTAATGAAGAATTTTGTGTGAAGGGGTGGCAAAATGGTAATTTGAGGCACCGTAGGCGGTGGAGCAGCGGCGGTGAAAGGTTTGCGTGGTCGGAATTTACTTCCGGCAAAAATGTTGTAAAACTTTGGGATAGTTTAGGTTTAGGCTTGAATTTTGTCGAAGATAATGACAATATTAACTCTAAAAGCATCGTTTCTATATGGAATTTTGATAATGAAGAGAAAAATGGAAATAATTTTGGACGGAGTCGGAAAATCCCGGCACTGGAGATGGCATCTCCGGCGGTGGTTTTGACGGCAGAGGGGAACGGAAAGAGGGACTCCGTCGTTTTGGGTGCTTATGACACGAGAATGCCACGTGGGACTCCGGCTATATATGCCGAATGGGGCCCAACAACCGCTGCGGCGACTGTCTCCGAGGGCGGAGTTGAAATGGTTTATGTCAGAAACGGCGTTAGTGGTGCGTTAACGGTTGGTGACCTGAGGAAATTGAAGACTCCTATTGAGAAAGTGAAGGAATCTGACGGCGAAACGTGGTGGGACGCAGAAGACGTTACCGTGGAGGACGAGTTTGAGCTGGTTGACTAGTCAAGCTGAATTGGGTTCGAGTCTGTTGTCTGCAAATATTAGATATTGATTTTATTTTTTTTTGGATAATTTATGAAGTGTTTGATCAAAAATTATTTATCAATTTTATTTTATTTAGGGTAATTAAGCTGGTGATTATAGCTTTCACCTTTTCAATAAGACTTGAAGGTGCAACCACTTTCAAGTAAAATGATAATTTAGCAACTAAAATAATTTTAGTTTGTAGTATCAAATCTTTGAGAGAAATTTTAACAATTAATCTACTCTTGGATAGTATTAATGTAAAGTAAAAACAAAAGGAGAATAATATGTG
>CAIGRK010205065.1:0-15722 GCA_903798315.1 Fraxinus greggii
TCAGACAAAGTATGCCACAGATTTGTTAAAAAGACTTGGATATGAAAGTCTAAAACCGAGCCAAACACCTATGGTTGCAGGCAAACTGGGTTCTAAAGCTCAAGGCCAACCAATGAATGATCCAACCTTATACAGGAGTGCCATAGGTGGACTTCAATATCTCTATCACACAAGACCAGCTATAACCTTTTCAGTTAACAGGTTGAGTCAATTTCTTCAAATCCCTACTAATACTCATTGGAAAGCACTAAAGAGGGTATTCAGGTACTTAAGAAGCACACTAAATCATGGACTAGTTATTTGAAGGAGTGACAACCTCAATATAAATGCCTTTGCTGATTCAGACTGGGCATCATGTCTAGATGGTAGATGCTCAACTGCAGGCTACTGTATTTATCTTGGAGAAAATCTGGTGTCTTGGTGCTAAAAAAAACAGCACGTTGTTGCAAGGTCAAGCACAGAAGTTGAGTATGGGGCGTTAGCTCACAGTGCTGCTGAAATCTCTTGGATCCAATCTCTGCTGAATGAACTTGGATTATCTCAAAAATCAGCTCCAAGTATCTGGTGTGATAATCTAAGTGCCAGTGCCCTTGCTTCAAATCCGGTCTATCACACACGTACTAAACACATTGAGCTAGGCATCCATTTTATGAGAGATAAAGTTCTAAAAGGAGAACTAACAATACACTATGTGCCAACATCTGAACAAACATCAGATTTATTAACCAAACCCCTCAACCATTCAAGATTCCTACCACTAAGAGACAAGCTTGGAGTTGTTGAACACACTCCACCTTGAAGGGGGGAGTTAGAATCTGTTATTCAACCAACATCAAATAACAGAATTCAGCTGAAGATGCTCAATGCTGTGATTTCAGGAATGCTGCTTTATTTTCTGTTAAGCCATGTGACAATTTATTCTAGAGCCTTCTTGTATGCATCGTGTGTATAGATTATGCTGTATATATGTTGATTGACTGCAATAATCAGTAGTATCCTTTTAACCAAAAATTATCTTAAAGTTTAAATTTTACCAATCTGTAGATGAGGTTGTCTTAGAGAATATCTCCAATGCAACTACAGCTAAAGAGGCATGGGAGATGCTACAAAATTCATACAAAGGTGATGAAAAGGTGAAGAAAGTAAGGTTGCAAACCTTAAGAGGTGAATTCAAATCCCTTTCATTGAAAAATTCTGAAATTGTCTCTAATTATATTTCACGGGTTAAGTCTATGGTTAATAAATTAAGGGTTAATGGTGAAAAAATTAGATGAATTGCGCATTGTTGAAAAAATTAAATGCTGTGAAACAAGCTTTTCAAAGCAAGGTTAATTTGACTAGCTCAAGCAATTCCGATGGTAGTCCCAATGGTGGAAAAGGACTCAAAAGTACTACATAATCTGAAAAAAGGAATTCTATCCAGCACATTTCTGAAAATAAAAGGTATGTTGACAAGTCCAAAATTCAATGCTTTCGTTGTAAGAAATATGGCCGCTATTGATCAAATTGTAAAGTTAAATTGAATAGAAGAACTTTTGAGCATGCTCATTATGCTGATAAGGTACAGGAGAAAGAAAACTTGTTGCTAGTTTGCAGTACTTCTTCAGAAGAAAACCTTGGAGAATGGTATTTGGATACAAGCTATAGTAATCACGTGTGGAAAGAATGAATTATTCTCTCAGTTGGATGAAACGATAAGTGGAGAAGTAAACTTTAGAAACAAAGGCAAGGTATCAAATATGGGAAAAGATAAAATCATGATACAACTAAAAGATGGTTCATATGGGCAAATTTTTGATGTATTTTATGTTCCTAGTTTGCACTGGAATTTATTGTGTTTCTGACAATTATCTGAAAGAGGACTTAAAATCACGATTGACAAAGGATTTTGCAATATTATGATTTAAAAAAAATGAACATATTGCTAAAGTTAAGACGACTAAAAATCACATGTTTCCTTTATCAGTACAAGTTGAAAAAGTATTTTCTCTGCGTTTTGATCGTTTGAACTTCAATGGTTTAAGGTTGTTAGCAAATAAGAAAATTGTTATAGGCTACCTTTATTGGACAACTGTTGTCAGTTGTGTGAAGGTTGTGTTCTTGGAAAACAACATATGGACTCTTTTCCAAGAGGAAAGTCACGAAGAGCAAATAGCAGCTTGAACTCGTGCACTCGGTTATTTGTGGACCAATGGAGACTGGATCATATAGAGGTAATCGTTATTTTCTTACTTACTTAGATGATTACAGTAGGAAAACTTGGGTCTATTTTTTGAAACAAAAGTCTGAAGTTTTAATATATTTAAATGTTTAAAAACTTGGAGAAACAAAGTGGTTGTTCTTTGAAGGTGCTGCGTACAGATAGAAGGACTGAATGTACTTCAAGTGAATTCTCTAATTTTTGCAAATTTCATGGAATTAAGCATCAACTTACAGCCAGCTATACACCTCAGCAAAACTGGATTTCTAAAAGGAAGAATAGGACAATAGTCGAAATGGCACGTATTATGGTGAAAGGGAAAAATTCACCTCAAGTATTTTGGGCAGAGGTAGTGGTATGTGCTGCTTACATTTTAAACAGGTGTCCTATAGAAGTGTTCGTGATATGACAGCTGAAGAGGCATAAGCCGGTTGTTCAAGTTCTTTAAGTCTTTGGTTGCATTGCATATGCTCATATACCAGCTGAGAAACGAAAAAAGTTTGATGGTAAAGGTACAAAATACACTTTTATTGGTTATAGTACTACAACTAAAGGTTATAGATTGTTTAATCCAGAAAAATATGAAGTGATTGTGAGCAGAGATGTAGAATTTGATGAAACTAAGGCTTGAGCTTGGACAATTAAAGAGAAGCAACAAGTGGGGATTAATTTGGATGAACCAAATATTGGTAATATACAGTCTGATACTCATGATTCCAGCACTACAGATAATTCTACTTCTTCTTTGGCTCATATTGAAGTGCTTCATGGCTCCACTAGAAAGACAGTTATGCTAGCTCGTCTGCAAGATTATATCATAACCAATGATAATGATGTTTCTGATGAAGAATTAGTTAATTTTGTATTATTTGCAAATTGAAATCCTATCACTTTTCGATCCTCTCACTTTAGGTTTACAAAACAGAGTTCAAACTAGATAGTCAAGTCAATTGGTTGAAGGCTCAATTAGTTGTGAAAGGGTACAAGCAAAAGGCGGGTATTGACTACTATGAAGTTTTTGCACTTGTTGCTCGACTTGATATTATTCGTATGGTGATTGCACTAGCCACTCCAAAGAAATGGCATACGCATCAGATGGACGTGAAATCTTCATTTTTAAATTGTTTTCTCGAAGAGATGGCCTATGTCGATTAGCCTGTGCTTATCTGTAGAAAGGTCACGAAGAAAAAGTTCTCAAATTTAAAAAGGCTCTTTATGGGTTAAAACAAGCGCCAATGGCTTGGTACACTCGGATTGACACATATTTCCAGGCAATTGATTTTCTTAAGTGTCCTTACGAACCCACATTGTATATCAAATCTAATTCACGTGGAAATATAAATATTATATGCATGTACGCGGATGATTTGATTTTTTCAGGAAGTGATCCAATTATATTTGGAGAATTTAGGGAGGCTATGACTAGCAACTTTGAAATGACTGATATGGGACTTACGTCTTATTTTCTTGGACTAGAAGTGATGCAGACTAATGGAGGAATATTTATCTCGCAAAAGAAATATGCATCAGACATTCTTAAGCGATTCAAGACGGAATCATGCAATCCCATCAAAACCCCTAGGTTTCATTTAGATAAAAAGGGCAATGGTGAATTTGTTGATCCAACTTACTTTCGAAGTATGGTAGGTAGTAGCAATTTCTTGGTCATCAAAGAAGCAAAAGGTTGTTTCCCTTGCCACTGCCGAAGCAGAGTGTATTGCAGCTGCCTCTACTGCATGTCAAGTTGTTTGGTTGCGAAAATTGCTGGAGGAATTAAATAAAAAAACAAATCATTCCTACAACGAATTTTTGTGATAACAAGTCAGCTATATCTTTTATGAGAAAAATAAACATATCAACATCAAATTTCATTACATTCTTGAGCTTGTCAAAGAACATGAAGTAGTTGTTGAATTCAATAAATCTGAAGATCAATTGGCTGACATTCTTATAAAGCCATTGGAAGCTGATTATTTATTTATTTAAGCCGTTGAATAAGTCTTAGGAATCTGGTTTTAAGTTTCAATGTTATGCCAATAAAGCAGCTTTAGTGGGTTAATTAGCTACTTTTTTTTTGGGGGGGCGGGATTTTGATTCGATTTGTTGAGCTTTTAATTGGCTATACATAGCTGATGATTCTACTGTTTTTTTTCATCTTAGTTCACCAATAAGAAATCTTCTTCTTCCTCTCTGTTTTTTTCTTGCTCATTTTTTTTTTTAAAGATCCCGTGTTTGGGAAATTATTCTACATTTAATTTCTGCAATATAGTTTTGGGTTTGGTACAACAGTGAATTGCACATGGCAAAAAGAGGTTATCAATCTAGTTGCCATTTTTTTTTTTTTTTGTTACATTATGGATTTGTCTTATCTTCCTTCCTCACAGATTGTTCGGATCTCAAGGGCATATGATGGAAAGATAACTCTTCCATTATCGAAGATGAAATTCAACATACAACACATATTGGGCGGTATGATGTGGAGGATTTGGAGAAGATTAAGTTCTTTCTTTATCATTATCATTTTTTTTAATTTTTCATTTAATTATTTTAATTATTATATTATGAAAAATATAAATGTACCATTTTACCACTCATTAAACCTCTCAATGAGTCAAAATTCAAATTTCAATGTTAACGAACAGAATTCTAGATGGAATCTGTCCAATGGACTCCGTCTACCATTAAAGTGAAAAGTTTTGAGACCGCGGTGATAAAATTGAAAGATTAAGGTAATTCTGCAGCAAAATAAAAGGTTTGGAACCTCCGCTGCAATTTTTCCTATGAAAAACAATAATTACTAAACTACCTTTTTTGATAATGTTATTTTCCTTGGGGCTCAAATATCAATCATATACTGCCACTCAATGAGTCAAAAAAATTATACTGTTCTAGATTCAATTGGCAGAAATTGAGGTGAAGAAGAAATCAATTAACACTTCTTCCTCGACTTCTACAGACTAATCATTGATGAATTAGAATTTCTAATTTTTTTTATATTTAAATTCTGGATTGACAACTCGCAAGTCTAAATGAATTTTCAACAAAAAATAAAAAATGACAACATGATTTAAAAATACATTATCAATAACATATTCTGGTCCTAGGAATCTCCCAAAAAAATTAAAATTAAAAATTAAAAAAAATCATAACGTTTTCAAACTATTTAATAGTAGTAGTTGAAGGCTATTTTATGCGTATCTGTGTCCAAAAGTAGTTACAAGGCACCTTTCTGGTATTTGCCCACCGCTGAGATGATGTAGCTACATAATCTCAAACTCGTCCTAATACCCTTTGTATTCGGATAATTATAAGGGCGACGTAACAAGTTTACAAAATTTTCAAAGTATCCCATAACCATAGTCGAGGTGAAAAGTGTACGGAATAATTAAGCTCTGCACATCTCAAGAACTTTTTCTTCTCGACTCAAGGGTCCTGACAAACAAGCCTCATTAGTACTTTCAAACATACATAGCATAGAACGGGCTAATTTATTAGAGCTGCTAAAATTAAAACCTTGCATTCAGTTGATGACAAAGGAAAATAAAAATAATGAACGAACGCTTTTATATAAAATATCAGAACTTGGAATTTTCGTACGAGAAGATTGCAGCAACGAACAACAAAGACGTAACATACATCTCGAAATCAATCTACTTGCAGAAAACTAGCCGAGGTTTGAAATTCGAGCCTATTGGATGCAGCAAAGTCAGTGTGAGAAACATCAGTACCTTCAAAGCCTAGTTGCATTGCATTGGCATCAACATATTCAGCTAGGCTGGGAGACGGTCAGGAACTTCAATGCATCATCTCTAATAATATTTACCAGGTTCTGAACTGCTACTGCAGCTGTTTTGATTTAAAAAATCCGAACTATAATTTTGACTACCAAATGCCAACCTCTGGAATAATCTTATTTCTTCAGATTGCTGCGCAGAGTTAAATACTTCACTTTCCCCGAATCTCATTCCATTAGTCAAATCTGAGGTAGCCATACTGTCGAAAGCCCTCACAACCTGAAAAGCATGAACAAAATGTAAATAAGAACACGTCTATCGTAGTGCGTGTAGATTTCTAAGCTAACTCCAACTACCAAGAGTCGTTACCTGTCCCATCTTTGGTCTCTTTGCAGACGAATGACGAATACAAGCAGCAGCGACCTCAATAAGTCGAAACATTTCACTGTCGACGTAATTTCTTTCAAGTCTTGGATCTGCTAATCCCTCAAATTCTTCAGTATCAAGTGCATGACTAAGAAGAGGTCGAGCCTAAAAGAGAAATGCATCAAATGACACGACATTTAAAAGCATGTTTGCCTATACCTGAAAAAGTAGGTCTTTTAAGTTTTTGAACAAAAAGTAACTTCTGAAAAAACTCAAGCACATTAAACAAAAAGTTTCTTAAATATAAGTTTCAAGCTTAGCCAATGTGATCTTTCTATTGCATCACGACTAGTTTATGATCTACAAAATTTCAGCACTGTATTGATAAGTGGGTTATGCCAACAGTGGGAAGGTAACACACCAGTCTTTTCAGTCGAGCATGGATACATATCTCTTGAAATAAACTTAAAATGTGTGTTTCCTAAGGTGAATTGAGTCATACTCGATAATATTAAAGATAAAAAAGGAAAGCTCAATATACTCTACTATCTAATACTATCCAATACAAGGTAAAGATACACTTCGATTAGTTGGTCACAGACCTATAAAACAGTCTTCCAAAGAACATGGTGCTCTTATCACAAGGACTGAGAGATATCTAAAATTCCTAAAAAGAAGCTTACCGTATCAGCGCTGTATGGTTATGTGATGATAGACCCTATGGTTTAAATGTGCGAGGCGGCGGAAGGAGGCAAAGAAATTAGCTAAATTCACGTGGACTTGACAGCAGCAGAGTCATCTTTTTTTGGTGGACATTCAATTATGTTAGGAGCAAGTGTAATTTGTGTAATTGTGGGAGAGAGTAGGCCTCTTGACTGCCTACATCTATCTTCGTAATCGTTCTCTAAAGCAATTTATTCAGCAAACAAAATTCAAATTCCACAAAACTATAGTTAACACTGTTACATTACATATTTGTCACAATTATTTATCAATACGATCAGTAACTGGGATCCTATCAGTCATATGATAAGATTTAACACCATGCAATATAAAAGATGAGAATTCTCCAGCCAATATTTAGCCATTTGCAAAACTAGATTAATAGAGTAGCTCAGGGATTACACCAGGAAATGTCATAATCACTGAAGTCTCTGTCAGGAGAAGCTGAGTACCTCCAGTCATTTCTATAACATCTCTAATTTCAACTTTATTTGGTCGCATGAAACAGAATAGTAGCAAGTCGTGAAGTGGATTTTTGAATAGTTTCAGGCCTTTGTGGAGCAACTAATTTATCAGTACAAGCAAATATATCATATCCACAACATGGACAGAACTAACACATTATTCAAACCCATTTCTCTCATTTCCAGCTCAGAATATTATCTCGAAATTTGTGAACAAATCTTGATATATTAGCTTTGGTTTTCGCATTCATCTTGGAAAAATGTACTTCAAGAAGCAACCTAATAAAAGGTCTCTCTCTTGTATTTTGTGTTTCTATAACCAATAGAGCTATATAACTTGAAGTAGCTAACACTTGTCACCAACACCAAGAGTCCAAGTTTTGAAAGTACACTCGTTTATTTAATTAGCTGATATATATATAACTGAACCTTCTAAAGAAGTTGTTAGTTAACTTGGATGATCTTCCTCTTGCAGATTTCTATGCACGTAAGGATTTGAGAATTTATTTAAATACCACGGTCCACGGGTATCCAGAAACTCTGCTGGGGATCAATTCGCAGATACGAGTATTCAGTTTCCAGGATTCAAATTGCTTTTGGAATTTTATTTATTGAGCATGACTGATATAGATTGATATAGATTTTGTGAAAAATGATTTTTTGGAAGAATGCGAGGTTAAAAGTAGGGAAAAGTAGCGGTTCTCGTGCAAAACTATTTTATTGGGAGAATGTGTGGTTGAAAATGAGTTTGGGCAAAAATGAGTTTGAAGAAATCTATACCAAACAGGGGCACAATTAGATCTTGAGTAAGTCCAATATAGGTACCTGACAAAAGGATTCTCACCTCAGAGGTACATGTCAAAAGTTAAGGGCTTCATTTTTCCTGTTTTAAATGCTTCTAGATTTTTCATTCCAGCTTAATTCAAGAAGGCATCCACTATTGATCACCAGCCCAGTTTATATATCAACATGGATTTGAGTTATCTAGCAACCAAGTTTATGTATCATCATGGATTTGAGTCATCTAGCAGCAAAGTTTATGTAGCAACCTAGATTTGAACTCTAAAAAGTATAAAATTGAAAAAGCCTCAATTTTTTAGCAGTCTTGGGTAAATACCGTCAAATTTTAAGAACTGTACAGGTCCCATTATCGACTCCAGATTCGACTATTACAAACGTTCCCACATTAGGAGTCTGGTTTTAGTTCGAAAAACAACATCATATGGCAGATTATCATCTGTAACAAACAATAGAAACTGGTTCCAACATGGAGCGGAAACCATTCTAGTTTTATTATCAATTACTACAAACAGGTGGCTACAGAAAAATTGAGGGCTTGTTCAACCTCATGCATCTTGACACTAACCACAGACATGAATCCCCAAGCAGATAGCTCTGATAAATGGAAAATGCTAGCGTATAGAAGTAGCTATATAATTATATCTCAGTCTACAGAGTGAAAATACAAACAGGTATTTACGAACTTACCCACTCAACAAGGCTCTCATCACCTAGAGGTTGAGATGTATCTACAGGCTTACGTCCAGTAATAAGCTCCAAAAGCACAACCCCGAAAGAAAACACGTCGGACTTTTCTGTCAGCTTACCACTTGATGCATACTCAGGAGCCATGTATCTGAATCAAGCCAACCACAGCTATTAGAAAAAAGACGACGTAATTATTACGATCTCTTGGTCCATCCAGACTTGCTTGTGACAGAGACCAGTTTTAGATATCAACTTACCCGAAGGTTCCCATAACACGTGTGGTAATATGTGAATTTGCATCAATAGCTAATTTAGCAAGTCCAAAATCAGAAACCTGTCAAGCCATAAGGTGATTTTCAAATGCATTGTACTGAAGTACATACAAATATAATGTTTGCCAGAAGTTGGGCATACCCGAGCTTCGAAGTTGTTATCTAGAAGAATGTTCGACGACTTGATATCCCTATGGATAATACGGGGATGACCTGTGATTCAAATGAAGATTAATTCAACGTCTTACCAAATTCATATCATTTTTTCTCCATGAACTTCAGTATATCCAAATTATCACCAATTACTCAAGAACTACAACAGCCGCTGTTGAAAAAGTCGAGGATTGTTAATAACATGTCTTGCTTCTGTCCTAGTCCATAGGAGGTAGCTTTTTGATTTGTTATTTTACATGATCTTTAGGTAGTTTCTGCTGCGTTGTTGCTAGCACATGGTTTTCATGGTCCTATTTTTAAGTAAATGTTTGTTGAAGTCTTTAGAAGGAACTTGTATTTCTTACAAATAGGCTCGATCCCTTTGTGAAATAGAAGAGAAATAAAACTACTCCTCTTCTTTGTTTTTCTTTTTTACAGCAACAGCTTTACTTTGACTTCTTGCAAGAAGTCTTTTAATTGTATCAGCAGTATCACAGCCAGGTTGAGAAAGAAAAAGAGAACTTAAGAGCAATTATTCATGGTCTCTGACAGTTTTGTGCAGCCCGCAATACCTCACTTCGATGGTCATCATGATTATTGGAGCATGTTGATGTAGAAGTTTCCAAGGATCAAGGAGTACAAGCAAGTCATTTCTCAAGGAGTTCCAAAAATTGCAACTGGCACAGCAGTGATAGATGCACAGAAAACAGAAGTGGATTGCCAATGTTTAAAGGGTCTTAAGGCTACATGTTTCAGACCATCGATCGTACAATCTTGGAGACTATTCTTTGTAAAGATACCTCCAAACAGATGAGACTCCATGATGAAGAAGAAGTAACAGGAGAATCTATTACAGAATACATCTCCCAAGTAATGACTATTGTCAGCAAGATCCGCATCCATGGTGATAAGTCTGAAGATGTCACCATTATTGAGAAGATCGTTAGATCCATGACACCGAAGTTCAATTTTGTTGTGTGCTCTATAGAAAAATCAAAAGATATTGATGATCTCTCAGTTGATGAGTACAAAGCTCTCTGCTAGTTCATGAACAAAAGTTCAAACAACGAGGAGCTAGCTCTAAAGACTTCTACCTTTACTCAATTCTCAAATTATAGTGGAAGAGGTAGTAGTAGAGGCAGAGGCAGTGGCAGAGGCAGAGGAAGAAGAAGGGGAGGTCAAGGTAATAGAGATGACAACAGGCAGTATCAAAACTTCAAGCAGATGATGAAAATCTAAATGGAAAGGCAATGGATGTGATAAAACATTTGATAAATCCTATGTATAGAGCTTCAAGTGTCATAAATTTTGTCATTATCATTCTGAACGTTATACTAAATTGCCTAACGAAAAAGAAAAAGGGAAAAAAAATTGAATTTTGCATAAAGGAAAGAAATAGAAACTTTTTTGATGAATTACCATGTCAACGAGGAACGTAAGTCAGATTTTTTGTATGTGGATGTAAGATTATGAGTTAAATGTGACTGATCAATCTGAGGATCCTCTTGCACATTTTGCCTTGCTTGCAGATTGTGATCATTTAACATTCCAAGAAGTTGTCAAAGATGAAAAATGGCAAAGAGCCACGAATGAGGGGATAAGGTCTATAGAGAAAAACAATAGTTAGGAATTCATGGAACTTCCAAAAGGGTAAAAATTCATTGGTATTAAATATGTTTATAAAACAAAACTGAATAAAGATGGTGTAGTCGAAAATGCAAAGCTCGGCTCGTTGCAAAAGGGTACAAGCAAGAACCGGGTATTGACTACAAAGAAGTGTTTGCTCCTATTGCAGGGCTAGACACAATTCATTTGATGATATCCATGGCTCCTCAGAATTCATGGTCCATCTATCAGTTAGATGAAAAGTCGACATTTTTGCATGGTGAATTAGAAAAGATGTACATTAGTCAACCTCTAGGATATGTTAAGCAAGGACATGAGAATCAGTATAGCTTTAATACGAACTGAAACAAGCACCAAGCGCTTGGTATAATCGTGTAAGTATTTACATTGTCCCTCATGAATACACTCTATACTAAATATAAGTTGATGATCTCATTTGTACCAGTAATGATGTAGCCATTCTTAATGATTTTCAGAAATCTATCATACATGAATTTGATATGAGAGATTTGTGGTTGATACACTATTTCCTTGGCATTGAAGTAATGCAGTCATCTACTGATATTTTTATTTCACAAAAAAAAGTGTTCTTGAAATTTTAGACAGGTTCAGACTGAAGGATTGCAATTCAGTTACCGCCCCAACCGAACTTGGTCTGAAACAAAGAATGAAGTAGGAAAACATGTGGATGCTACTCTTTACAAGCAAATTGTTGGGAGTATTATGTATATATCAACAAGACCAGATATCATGCATGCTGTCAATTTAATGAGTAGATACAAGGAGAATACAGCTGAAGTTCATCTCTTAGCTGCAAAGAGAATCTTTCGCTACTTAAAAGGCACTGCAGAATTTGAAATTCTGTATAAAAGTGACGGAATGTCGAGCTTGATTGGGTTTTCAGATAGTGATTATGCTGGAGATCTTGATGAACGAAAGAGTACTTTTGGATTTTTGTTCATGTTGAATTCCGGAGCTGTAACATGGTCAACAAAGAAGCAACAGATAGTAGGAATTTGTCAACCACCGAAGTTGAGTTCATTGTTACAGCATCAAGTTCATGTCAAGCTATTTGGTTACAAAGGATACTTGGAGTTCTAAACAACCAACAAGAAGGTCCAAGTTTGATTAATTGTGAAAATATTTCTGCAATAAAGCTTTCAAAAAAATCAATCCTACATGAGAGGAGCAAACATATTGATGTGAGATATCACTTCCTGCGTGATTTATTAAACACTGTGTTATTGATTTGGTGTTATGTAAAAGTGACGATCAGGTTGCAGATATCTTGACTAAGCCCCTCAAACTTGCTACTTTTGTGCTGTTTTGAGACGTTGGGTATTTGTTCTTCAAAGAATGTTGTTTAGAGAATTTGATTCTGTTCCTAAACTGATTTCTGTAGATATTAGCTTAAGGGAGGGATTGTTGAAAAAGTCAAGAATTGTTCTTAACGTGTCTTACTTTTGTCCTAGTCCATAGAAGGTTGCTTAGGTAGTTTTTGCAGTAGTAGGTCGTTGTTAATACATGGTTTTCATGGTCCTATTTTTAAGTAAATGTTTGTTGAAGACTTTAGAAGTTAGTAACTTGTATTGCCTATAAATAGGCTTGATCCCTTTGTGAAATAACAGAGAAACAAAAATATTCTTCACTTCTTTGTTTTGCTATTTTACAGCAACAGCTTTATTTTGTCTTCTTGCAAGAAGCCTTTTGATTGTATCAGCCACAGGTAACCACGGATTTGTCGCTTATTGTCCATTTTTACTTTTGAATCCCCTCATGGATCCAAATACGAGTTAAACCCCATAGCCAAGCATTGTTCTCTTTTTCATTGTTTTGTTTATGTTTTATTAATTACTTTCTTGTACTATCCGTCATCAGAGGTGTTTGTCATTAATTAAGCTTTAGGGTTTTCTTTTCTTAGAAACTGCTAATTAAACACTAAAAAATTTCATTTTCTAAGAAGCGGGGATATGTGTAAACCTATTGTGTGACCGTACCCAATACGTATCCAAACTTGAATACACTTGAACACGCTCTAATGCGTATCGAATAAATATTTTTTAATTATTTTGTATTTTTTAAATTTTTGACACACATTGGACACGTGAAAAGGAAGAGTTTTATTGATTTTGAACTCTTTTAAAACTCATTACTATTGACAATAGATGAAAAAGTTTTTTTTTTTTTTTAGATAAATGTTATCATTATCAATAATTATTGAAAATAGATAATAATCATTAATTAAAAATTTCAAATAAAGTAAATGTGTTTGAAGATAACATATAAATATAAAATTATTTGTTATTAAAAGTAGAAATAATGTCAAATAATTGACAATTACAGTTTTAAATTAATTGACAATTAGAGTTTTATTACTGAAAATAGAAATTAGAATTAAAACTTTTAATACATGTAAAACTGTGTTAATAGTTGACCACTATAATTTTATTATTGAAAAGTATTATAACTTTTAATACATGTTAGGATTCTATTTTAACCATTATTTCAAAACTCTTTTTTCTTCATACTCATTTTCGACCACATATTTACACAATAAAATATTCTGCACGTAAACTCAAATTTTTTTCTACTTTTTAATCACATATTCTCCAAAATCATTGTTCAAAACTCCATTTTACTCTAATAATGGTTGTCAAACAGGGGCTAAATATGTAACTAGGTTGAATTCTATAAACTTACGAAAAATACAGCACACACAGCGCATCCTAATTTTTTTAAAAGGTTGTATCAATGTATCCGTATTTGAATTACGTTTCTGAATCTGTGCTTCTTAGGTCATTTTATTTGGTTGTTTTTGATTATTGAATAACAAAATGGAGAAATCTATCAATAATTCTCGGTATTCTTCCCAAAACAACAAGTTGGGTTTGTGTTCTTCATCTTTTCATTCTTTCTGCCTGCGTGATTGCACTTATTAAAAGGCAGTTCTCTTATTTTCTGTGAGATTAGCATACTTCTAAAACTACATCCTCAAGTTTCCATTAGCAACTCTTCGAGAGAGTTGTGTCCAATTAAATGGAAAATGAATTCTTTCTTTTTTTTTTACAGGACATAAAGCAGCTCCTAAGATTTACATTGCTTTAATTGTTCTACTTGTTCAAATGTTCAACGTAAGATTACCGTTTCTCCAGCTAAATGCAATTAATCATACATTTACAGGGCAAAACCCAGAGTTACAAGACCAGCATAGCTTAAAGTTTTGACCTTCAGAAACAATTTCTTTTTTTTTTTTTTAATTCCCAATTGTGCGGGAAAAAGGTCTTTAATCTGTCCATAGATTGTTTCATTCGTTTTTCCCCTCAATATATGACAAAAGTTTTGTTTAAATGGCCTTCATCATTATATTATTATGGATATAATTCCATGTTGTCAACAATGTAAACACAAACTCAAATTTCGAAGATTCACAGCAGCGACAACCAAAGCAATAGTTACTGAGAAGAATAGAAAAATACAGACAAGAGACTTTTCTTTTTGGTAGAGAAATGTTACGAAGATAAACTATGAAAAATAAAATGGGAAAGAAAAGAAGAATATAGGTCACTTACAGTCTTCATGAAGATAAGCTATTCCACGAGCTGCACCAATAGCTATTTTTACACGAGTTGCCCAATCCATAACAGGCCTACTTTTACCTGAAAATTGAAGGAACAACAGTCCGTATCAGTTACAATTTTATCACAAACTGTACGTTCAATAGTAAATATTAACTTTACCGTAAAGATGGAAGTAGAGGGTATCATTAGCGACATAGTCATACACAAGCAGCCTTCTGTTCTCGGAAATGCAATAACCTACGAGTGAAACCAAATGTCTATGGTGTATGCGACTAATTATCTCAACTTCAGATCTGAATTCTCGCTCCCCCTGCTGCCCACCAATCTTTAACTGCTTGACTGCTATCACTTTACCATCTGCTAGGATTCCTTTGTACACAGAACCAAATCCTCCTTCGCCTAAGAGATTCTGTACTGAAAATCCATTAGTCGCATTGACTAGTTCGTCATAGGTGAACCATGACCTTGAATTGCCTAAGCCACCAGGGTCATGTGATGAATAGACAGAATCATGGACAGAGCGACTTCCGTTGTTGGATGCTGATATGTGTACCTTCAATAAGGCAGCATCTGAACATGGACAACATTTCACATTGTTTGAAAACATGGAAAAACACAGACCGAAAAGTTCAAAATATAATACATCAGTAGTATTCCACACTGTTACCTGATTTTGGAGAAGAGCCTAGAGAATTTGGCATAACATAACCACCATCAAGTCCAGAAACATTTTTCTTTCGCTTCCATATGCACCATGCTGCTGTTCCAGTGATACTAAGCAACAAAAGGCCAAGTACTAAACCAATTGCTAATGTGCCTCCGGTACTAATGCCTCCTCCACCTGTGGGTGGTGAACTTGGTGGAACATTAGCAATGGACAGAGGTGGTGATGACACAAGGGCCAGAGGAGGTGGTGACATTTGGTTTATGGGTGATGGTGGTGGTGGTGGTGATCTAGGAGGAGAATTCAAAGATGGTGGAGACGTGGGTGGAGGAGTCAGAGTTGGAGGGGGTGGACTTTCTGGAGGGCCTGATGCCGGAGGTGGAGGTGAAATTTGGGGTGGTTTAGCAGCTGGATGTGAAGGGGAATTTTCAGGTGGCTTGGATGTTGGTGGGGG
>CAIGRK010205080.1:0-16078 GCA_903798315.1 Fraxinus greggii
TCCCTAACTTTTCAAAAATATTGAAATATAGCATACAACATTAAATTTTATTCTATGAGAATTTTCGGGGCATTACATTAAGCTCCCGTTCATGCTCTCTGCAATCGCATTTTATTGGTGTATACAATTAACAATCATATATCTCATTATTCCTTTTTGTTTAGAAAAGTTGTCAAATTCAACATTACAAAACTCAAAATCATTTAGTTCTTAACATTTTTTAACTTTTTATCCAATTGATTTTCAACAATTTTCAGCTAGATTCTAAACTTCTGAAAAGTTTCAGATTTCACCTTTAAAGCGCAAATCCAAATCTTTCTGGAATAGTCATCAACAATGGACAAGAAGTATTTATTTTCACCAAAAGTGGGATGACTTTTAGGTCCCCATAAGTCAGCATGGATATAGTCTAAATGTCACTTTGTGATGTGTGCACCTGTCTCAAAGCTCACTTTTTGCCTAACACACAAGTTTCACATAAATTAAGATGTTAAATCTTTTCCAAGCAGTTCTTGGTTAAATAAAATCTGTTACCAATATATACCATTCTTTTATACCACAAAGTTCAGATTTATTTTTTGTGATAATGAAGAGATTATAATCAAGTCATGATTTGTATTGACTTCGAAGTAGTACTTTTATGTCATTTTATTACAATTAAGGTCATTTCATAATTTTTAGTATATTTTGTCAGATTTAAAGACGAGTCCTTCATCTTCAAGTATCCCTAAAGAGATTAGGCTTCTTTTTAGATTAGGAACATGTCTTACATTCACAAATTGGTCTAACAATGCAATCATGCATTTTGATGGCAATAGAATTATTGTCCCCCCATGTAAACTTCTCTAGGTTTTATTTCTTTATAATTATAGAACCAGGATTTTATAGGATATATATGAAAGGTACACCCCAAGACTAATATCTAGTTCTTATTTGTTTCTTCACTTGACACAGTCATAACATGCATGCGTCTAATTCAGATTCAATAGTAGTATTGTTCAGCTCCCCCATCCTTTTGTTTCTTTTTCCATTCAAAGCAATTTCTATTAAAGTGCTATAATTTTCCACAATTGTAGCACTTTTTATTGCTTTTTATCCTTAGACTTCGATCTACCTTTCCCCTTTTTAATATGAAAGTTATTTATTTTTCTCTTTTTAGACATTCCTTTTACAAAACATATTATCTTCTCTAGAGTTAGACTTAGATTCTTTTCCAACTTGTAACTCCTAGATCTTAAGGCATCTACCACAATGGTTTGGCTTAGTATATCCCTTGAGTATTTTGTGGATTCATGATGACATCTTTATAGGATTCAGGCAATGAGTTCAATAAAATTACAATAAGGTCTTCATCTTCAAATTTCTTTTCATAGTGTGCAAGGCTTTTAAGTTCAATAAAATTACAAAGACCTTCATCTTCAAATTTCTTTTCATTATGTGCAAGGCTTTTAACTATGATACTAAAACCACTTAACTTCACCTCCAGATCTTTTTCAGGATCCATTCTAAAACTAAGCCCTTGTTCGGTACAGATTAAAATTCAAATTTTAATATAAGTCAAAGTCAACAATCAACTTTAATCACATATTTTATGGTTCTCAAAACTTTTTAACCACATATTTCATCAACTTCTATCAAAATCTATTAAAAATCCAACTTTCAGGGGCTAAATAATCTTTCCAAAAGATATAATTTATTTGGCAAAGTTTAAGTCAGAAATATGGTATCAAGTGCAGCCAATAAGGTTTTAGTAGTTTTGGCTTCATCAACTTATCTCACAATATTATTAGACAAATGTAAAATTATTGAACTATATGCAATTTCATTCATGTCTTCAATTTCATCAGGTTTAGCTTTAACTTTAGAAAAAAAATTCATGCTTTAGCAACAGGCGTTGGACCAGAATGGCCTTCATTTTCTGCTTCCATATTGAGTAATCCCCATTTCTCTCGAATTGTGATAATTCGACCTTTGAAATCATTACAAGATTTGTAAAAGGGTGGCTTGTACTCATGGATATAGAGTGATCTTAATATCACCTATTTAGCAGAAAAGGTTTTGAAAAGTTTTTCAATATAATTGATGTACCAAATTAAAATAGAAACAATAATATATGACAAGTAATTAATTTTGTCAAATCAGCGATGTTCACTAAGTTAAAGTTTCACAGTCAAGAATTGCACAAAAACAATTAAGGGTTCAAGAAATAAGGCATTCTAGAATAACGATAGTATATGCAGATCAATACACAATTTTTAGTCTAAAAGTTTATCACATGCATATATCATCTATCATGTATTATCAAATATTAATATACTAAAATAATTTGCTAGAATTTTAGAATGTTTTCACCATATACTGTTGAAAAACAATAAAGGAGCTCAAGAACCCCTAATTAGAAGCTAAAATTCTACTTAATCGTAGGAGATCAGAATATTTGGTGTGCCACCATTTAATCGATTACAATATCACAAATATTAGAAGTCACGTATGAGGTTTTTCAAAGATATAAGCAGATCCCCAAATTTTTGACTCAAGAAGAATTATACTTTGGAAAATTTCACACACCTAGAAACTCTAAAGGCTATGATTCTATTTTTGTTAGGATTTATGAAAAATAAACACAACCATAAAGCAGTAAAAAAATAAAAGAACGCAAAAATTATTCACTTAGTTCAGCAATAGCTTAATCTGGAAGGCTAAGCGATCAGCCCAATCACTAAGTGCTACAAAACAACTTTCAAGAGGGCAAATAATGTCGAACCAAATCAGACTCAGATTTAGTCATAGATCCATGGGTGGATCTCTTAAATCATAAACTTTAACCAAAAATAACTTGCTAGAATTTTAGAATGTTCTCACCAGATACTATTGAAAAACCACAAGACCTCAAAAACCCTAATTAGAAGCCAAGAATCCACTTAATCAACGGAGATCAAAATATTTGGTGTGCCACCATTTAATCAATTGCAATATCACAAATATTAGAAGTCACGTATGAGGTTTTTCAAAGATAAAAGCAAATCCTCGAATTTTTGACCCTAAAAGAATTTTACTTTGAAAAAGTTTGCATACCCAAAAACCCCAAAGGCTAATATACAAGTTTTGTTGGGATTTATTCTCAAAAATTTGAATTCGATGAAAAATAAACACAACCATAAAGCAGTGAAAAATAAAAGAATGAATAAATTATTTACCCAGTTGAGCAATAGCCTAATCCAGAGGGCTCAGAATTCATCCCAATCACTAAGTGCTACCAAAAAGCTTTCAAGAGAGACTACAGATAATGTCGAACCAAATTAGACTTAGATTTACACATAGATCCACATGTGGATCTCTTAAATCATAAACTCTAACCAAAAATCACTCAAGAACCCTAGTGACTCAACAAACGCACAAATTAGCCACTATTTTAGGCCGGAGTTGCTGTAGCATTATATGATTACGCAGATTTACGGCTAGAATCTCTCATAAGAGATCGGAAATCTAAATGAAGAAGAAGATTGGAACTAGAGAAAGAGAAAAGAGCTCAGATGAAGCCAAAAGAATGAAATGAAGTGAATGAAACGTCCAAAGCCAATAGATCATAATGACCAAGGCTTAATCTCAATTGTGGATTAGATCAAACTGCTTATAAGCACAATCCATGTCAAGAATTTAGTACCAATCAAAGATTGCCACAAGGCCATCCATATAAGTTGGCTCTTAAAAAGTTGTATTTTTTATAAACACAATTTTACACCTCTTTTTAAAGTGATGAGAACATGGGATGAAGGTTAACAAGGATCCGCTGATTGTGAAGAAGGACCTATGATGAGATCGCTAGTAAAGAAGATCAAGGAAGCCATGTGATTACTTGATCAAGATACGTAGGCCGAGACTTCAATTGCAATGAGCAAAACATCATGTTTTATGTTGGGCATGGAAGATGAACCAAGATTAGTGCACTTAATTCAAGTTAAGTTAGAAGAAGCAAAACTTGGAGTGTAGCTTGAAAGCGGCGCGCGCGTAGGCAAAATAAGTCGCGCACACACGAAGGCAAAATTTCAAGTCATAACAAATCAATTGAATGGCGTGCGCGCAGTACAAAAATTTGAAGACGGTTTAATTTTTCCTTTTTCATTTAGAACTCTATTTTTTTGATGTTTTCCGTTTTAATTAGAGTTTACTGATTATGAAACTATATGGTGGGATTAATTAGCAACAAGTATGAGAGGTCTATTGAAACATAGGGTGAGTTAAAGGACTATTATGAGGAAGAGATTTGTACCTAATTATTATTATTATTATAGGGATCTTTATCAAAAACTTTAAAGCATTAGTCAATGTTTGATGAGTGTGGAGGATTACCACAAGGAGATGGAGATAACTATGATCAGGGCAAATGTTGAGGATGATCTGGAAGCCACATGGCTAGATATTTCAATGGTTTGAATAGGGAGATAACCAATGTAGTGGAATTACAATATTATGTGGAGGTGGAGAGGCAATCAAAAAGAAAAGGAGCAGTTGGGTATTCTCTTTGGTTTCAAAGATTAAGACCAAATCACCAAGGAGAAAAGAGGAAGTAGCTAGCAAAATAAAACCCAAGACGAATTTCCAACCTTTTAGGAATAGGGATATCAAGTGTTTTAGATATTTGGGTTCAGGGCACATTGTTTCTCATTGCCCAAATAAAAGAGCAATGATCTTGCGGGATAATGAGGAAGTGGTGAGTGATAATGATAGTGATAGTGATGAGATGCCCATAGGTGCAACATTTGTTACAAAACGTGTTATCTGTACACAAATCAAGGTGGATGACATAGAACGGTAAAGGGAGAACATCTTTCATACTAGTTGTCAATGTCAACAACAAGGTATGTGTTATGATTATTGATGGGGAGAGTTGTACTAATATTGCTAGTACTACCCTTATAGAGAAATTGGGCTTAACTATGCTAAAACATCCTACACCCAATAGGTTGTAGTGGTTGAATGAATGTGGAGATATTAGGGTTAACAGGAAAGTTTTGGTGAGCTTTACAATTGGGAAGTATAGTGATGGGGTGATGTGTGACGTAGTTCATATGCATGTTGAGCATATCTTGATGGAGATGCCATGGTAATATGATAAGAAAGTGATACATGACGTGTAAAAAATAGGTACATCTTTGTCAAAGATGAAAAATATGTTACTTTTTCCATTAACACGAAAACAGGTCTATGAGAATCAATTGAAATTGAGAGGTAAAGAAGAAAAGAAAAACAAAGAAAGGCAAAAGGAGAGTGATACTAATACTTCAAAAAAGAGAGAAAATAATGGGGTGGCTGAAAGAGAAAAGAGTGGAGCCACATGAAAGAAGAAAAGTCAAATATGAGTTTATTTGCAAAAGAGAGTAAAATAAAGAGCGCTTTAGTGGAAAATCAACTTCTGATATAGCTGATCTACAAGGAATCGTACCTCAATTTGAGGAAACTAACCAACCCCTCCCTAGTGTGGCTATTTCTTTGTTGCAGGAATTTGAAGACTTGTTCCTTGAAAACATACTTAGTAGGTTACCACCCATTCGAGGTATTGAGCATTTGATTGATTTTATACTTGGATATGTTATTCCAAATCGGCCAGCTTATAGAAATAATTCCAATGAGACGAAGGACCTTCAAAGGTAAGTGTTGGAATTGATGAGTAAAGGGTATGTGAGGGAAAGCATGAGCCCATGTGTCATGCTACTTGTACCTAAAAAGGATGAAATTTGGAGAATGTGCATTGACTACAGGGTAATCAACAACATATCAATAAAATACCACCATCTCATACCTAGGTTAGAAGATGATATGCTTGATTAACTGCATGGATTATGTATATTTAGTAAAATAGTTCTTAAAAGTGGATATCACCAAATTAGGATGAAAGAAAGAGATGAATGAAAAACTGCTTTTAAAACCAAATATGGATCGTATGAGTGATTTAGTTATGCCATTTGAACTTACTAATACAGCTAACACTTTTATGAGATTAATAAACCATATTTTGAGTACATTCATAAGTAAATTCGTAATAGTTTATTTTGATGAAATTGTAGTGTATANGTATGAGTGATTAGTTATGCCATTTGAACTTACTAATACAGCTAACACTTTTATGAGATTAATAAACCATATTTTGAGTACATTCATAAGTAAATTCGTAATAGTTTATTTTGATGAAATTGTAGTGTATAATAAAAACTTGGATGAGTATATAGAGCATTTGAGGTGTGTGCTTGTTGTCATGTGCTGAGAACAACTTTATGCTAACTTTAAAAAGTATATATTTTCTTGGTTATATTATTAGTGCAAAGGGTATTAAGTGGATGAGGAGAAAATCAAAGCCATCAAAGAGTGGCTAACACCTAAAAATATAACTGAGGTAAGAAGCTTTCATGGCTTAGCTAGCTTTTATAGGTGTTTTGTTAAAGATTTTAGCACACTTGCTACACTACCCACTGAGATTGTGAAAAAGAGTGTAGGATTCCATTGGGGGCATTGAACAAAAACATTTATTTAATACTATTAAGGATATTAATGTTCTATATATGTTTTAGCACTACCCGACTTTAACAAAACTTTTGAGATTGAATGAGATGCCTCAGGTATAGGAATTGGACCTGTTTTAATGCAGGATAGAAGACCAATAATTTATTTCAGTGAAAAGCTAATTAGGGCAGCTTTGAATTATCCTACATATGACAACAAACTTTATGCGCTTGTTTGAGCTTTGGAGACATGGCAGCACTACCTATAGCCTAAAGAGTTTGTAATCCACACCGATCATGAGTCACTGAAACATCTCAAAGTAAATTAAACGAGAGGCATGCGAGGTGCATGGAATTTATTGAGACATTTTCCTAAGTCATTCGGTATAAACAAGGTAAAGAGAACATAGTAGTTGATGCATTATCAATGTGGTATGTACTTTTTACTTATTTAAGTGCAAAGATGCTTGGGTTTGAATATTTTAATGACATGTATGCTAATGATTCAAATTTTTCTAACATATATATAATATATATCATGTGATATAGGTACAATTGATAAATTTTATAAGCATGATGGATAGTTGTTTAAGGAAAATAGATTATGTGTTTCTAATTGTTCTATGCGTAAATTGTTAGTACGTGAAACACATAATGGGGGTTTGATGGGACATTTTGGCACTAAAAAGACCTTAGATATGTTGCATGAACATTTTTATTGGCTTAAATTGAAAATAGACGTTAATCGCATTTGTAGTCATGCATTACCTGTGAAAAGGCTACGTCTAAGGTTTTACTACAGGTTTATATACATTTTTACCTATTCCTAGTGAGCGTTATGTTGATATATCTATGAGATTTGTGTGGGAATTGCCTAGAACAAAAAGGGGTAGAGATTTCATATGTGTGTTAGTGGATGGATAGATTTAGTAAGATGGCAAACTTCATTCCATGTCATAAAATAGACGATGCCACAAATATAGCTAAATTATTCTTTAAGGAAATAATGTGACTCCACAGGATACGTAGGAGTGTTAGTAGTTAATAGGACTGTGACACAACTTTTGCAGTCAATAATAATTTAAAGAGTTGGAATGATTGAGTGCCATACATAGAATTTGCATATAATAGGGTTATGCATTCTACTACTTCTTATGAACCTTTTGAAATTGTATATGATTTTAATCCTTTAACTCTTTTGGATTTATTTTCTTTACTCATTGATTAAGGAGGTAGTCTGATGGGAAGAAGAAGATTGAATTGATAAGATCAATCCATGAGAAGGTGCGGCGTCAAATTGAGAAAAAGAATGAGCATTATGCTTCTCAAGTTAATAAAGGACGAAGGCATATTACATTTGAACCAGATAATTGAGTTTATGTGGATATGAAAAAAGAGCATTTTCTAGCTCGAAGGAGGTCAAAATTGCAACAAGATGAGATGGACCGTTCCAAATGCTTGGATCTTCCAGGTGAGGATAACATTTCTGCTACTTTCAATGTTTCTGAATTTTCTCTATTTGATGCAGGTGGAGATTCGATGACAAATCCTTTTAAAAAGAGAGAGAATGATGAGAACCATGAGACGAAAGCTAGCAAGGATCCACTGGTTATGGAAGAAGAACAAATGACGAAATCGCGAGCTAAAAAGATCAAGGAAGCCATTGAATTACTTGTTCAAGCAATGTGGGCCGAAAACTTCGTTTAGCAATTAGTTTCACTACTCCTAATATGTATTTATTATTTTTCTCTTTCTTTTATTTTTATCATCTTCCCTCCAATATTTATATTATTTTCCTCCATTTTCATCTTTAACTTGGCTGCTGGTCTTCATTTTCATGTCGTTCCAAACAAATTAAACTTCTATTCATTTTTATAAATTTTTTTTTATCTTTTTTATATAGGAAAAGAAGTGCATTTGTGTTCTTTATAAATATGTCTTCAAGTAGATTAATTAAATTGATTCTTGATGGTTCTGACTCTGATGATGATTTGGAGATGGCAATAGAGTTTGTAGATGGAGAGTTGCTCAATAAGAGGAGACGAATACTACGTCAAGGCTCAATTCAATACAAGGTCATAAACATAGATTTCACAATAGAATTCTTGGTCACCACAAGCTTTTAACGACTATTTTGGAAAGGAACATGTGTATTCGCCAAATTTATTTCGAATAAGGTTCTGAATGAGCCAATCCCTTTTATTCGTATTCAATTTGCCATAGAAACCCATGACCCGTACTTTATCCAAAGAAGGAGTGCAGTTGGAACTCTTTCTTTGTCTCTCTTTAAATAATTACTGCTGCTTTGAGGACGCATTCGGAGTTGCAGTAGATTTTTTTGATGAATACATACGAATAGGTGAAAGCACTAAAATTGAAAATTTAAAAAGAATTGTTAAGATTGTGGTTTCAATCTTTTCAAGTAAATACTCACCAAACAAATAAGATGTTACCAAATTGCAAAAATAAGGCGAAAAACATGGGTTTCCTAGAATGTTGGCGACCATTGATTGTATGCAATAAATATGGAAAAATTGTCCAGTGGAGTGGAAAGGTATGTAAGTTGGGCATGTTCGTAAACGAACTATAATTCTTGAAGCTCTATCTTCCCATTATCTTTGGATACGACATGCATTTTTTAGGTTGTGAGGATCACATAATGATATAAATGTTCTAGATAGATCATTTTTATTCAGAGACCTTGTTGAAGGTCGTGCTCCCCTATCAACAAATCAATGGTCATGACAATACAATTGCCGATGCTATATATCCTCCATGGTCAACATTTGTGAAAACAATTCCATATCTATTAAATAACAACAATTTGCTGCAGCTCAAGAATCATCAAGAAAAGATGTTGAACGAGCATTTGGAGTGATGTAATAATGATTTACAATTGTTCGTGGACCAGCACATTTTTGGTATTGTGAAACTTAAGAAGATATAATGAAAGCTTGCATCATATTACATAATATGATTGTTGAAGATGAACAACATACTACTGACATAGACTTTAATTATGATGTGGTTTATAAAGTTCCAAACATATCAATTTCACGTGAGCATACAACGAATTTTTTGAAATTTATCCAAGGTCATCATCACAATAGAGATAGAAATATTCTTAGCTCCAAAGAGACCTTATTGAGCACATGTGGAGTATACAAGGAGCACAAAGCATGTCTTGATCTTAGGAATTAACTTCTAGAATATATGTTCTTATGTTATATACCAATCTTAAAGAGTTTTTCAAATGATTTATTTCTTTATTTTCTCTATCCTTTTATGCAAATGTTTAAGAAATGATTATTCCCAGGTGGAGGAGGGGAGGAGCAAATAGAATTACACCCATTCCTGCTAAGTGTCCAATTTTGATATTGCAATAATTGATCACAGCAACTTAAGGAAGGCATGAAAAAAGGAATTCTATCTATATAACTTATCCTGCTTCAAAATAAAGATTTATAACTTATTCAAACAATTCTCAAAGGCTACTAACAAGAATAGAACTTCAAAAATAAGATCAAGGTAGCACAAAGATAAAATTAGTTGCTGCCTTGATTAAGCTAAATTTGTAGGCTAGAATATGCTGAATTTCACAAAACGATGAAGATGGCAATTTCTACCATATGCTGGACTTTTGCATGAGAAAAAAGAACCAATTAACCCACAATATATAAGCAAATACACATGGACCTGCTTTAGCAGATTTTAGTTGCTTCCTTAATTTAGCTAAATTCAACTACCTATAGTTCTTTTTGTAAGAATTTCTATTTGACGTTGCATATAAAAAACCTGTAAGCATTTGAGGCATTCAAGTTGTATCTATAATCATTATCCTTTCATTTGTTCCAAATGAAGCTTTTCTTGCTCATAGGCAAGTCTCTCTTGTTCTTGAGCGTATTTCATTTTAAGCATTTCCATTTTCTTCTCATTGAATTGTTTCTTTTATTCTCTCATTGCTTGTAACAAAGTCACACATGCACTTGATGAGTCATTTCTAGTATCTTTGTCCTTCATCTTCTTTCAATCTTTTTCGACCTTCCTTCTAGGTGGTCTTTCCAAGTCCACAGAGTTCAAATTGGAATATTATCATCTCCAAGATCCACAAGAGTCTCCTGTGTATGGCCAAAGATGAAATCAGAGGAAGAACTTATGACCTTATTTCTTATCAATTTTTAATTTTGGAAATCCTCCAACCACATTGGCTAGTACCTCAGCATATTCCAATGATGATTGCCTTTATTTAATTCCTAGTACAGGAGTTTTGCATTAGCAATCTGAAAAAAGACAAAAAATCAAAACTAGATATGATTATTAATAATATGTATATGAAAATAATAATTATCAAAAATACCTTATCTTGCTTGTTAACACCACTTTGATTTCCAGATTCAATTTGGGAATAGCATCCACAAGATTTATCTGTAGCCTGTTGAAAGATAAACGATGGGTTCATCAAAGAAACTTGTGTTCATGTAGATGGAAATTTCTCGTACTTGTGTGAAAATATTCCGACAATTGAGTCCAAAAAGACTTATGTTTCTATTCATTTATGTGGTGCATCCCAACTAACATTAAGCCAAGCTAACACAATGAGAAGATCCACTTCCACAATAAAGTTTCCACATCTTAATCTTTTAGAGATGGGTTCCAATTGTGTATTTGACACATGAAATTGATCATCAGAATGGGTTGAAAAATGTGGGTTTTCATTTGTATCATTATATTGATTTTCATCCATGCTCTTTTGATTATCCATGTTGTAGAAAAAGAAAAAGATAATGTGTACAACATATATATAGAGCACATGGATTGAAGAAATAGCTTTGCAATGATTAAATGAAGAAATATTGAGATTTGCATATATTACTTAATTAATCAACAAATATAAGCATTGGAAGTTGAAATGCTTTGAAACATTTAATTATAGAGAGTGAGTTTTGGCTCTCCAACTCTTCAAGCCCAATCTATTTTAAAATGTTAAATTGAAAAGGCACTTGAAGTAAAATTTTAAGGATTATCTCTTTAAAATAGAGAGCATTTTAAAAAACCTCTTCAAAATACTCTTAAAACACAATTTTAACGATTATCTCTTTACACATCACTATAGAAAAGTAAAAATTGAGGAGTCATAATGATCAACTTGCTCTTTCTAAAGGCCATTGACTAAATTTCTACTTAGACAATACACTAGGTACCTATGCTCCAAATTTTCCTTGGCAAAAATTTCTTTCTCGGTCATCTTTTTCTTGCTAGTGAAATCAAACAGAGGAAAGGAATCCGAAAATTTGCACTAACATTTTCTTGCAAGAAGGACTAGGGTTTAGCTGGAAGATACCAGGGTTAATCAAACTGGAGAAGGCATGATTTGGAGATGGATTATTACAATGACGCCGTTAAACAAGCAGGATGCTGCTGGCACCGCGATGGTGGAAAAAAAGCATACACAAGTTGAAAATCCAGAAATTCTCTGATTCCAAAGTCCTGGAAGTTGACAACAAACGTATGCGTGGAGATGGAGAAAATTATGCTGATATTTCGACTAGAGACAAGCCCAAAACTGGACAGACCGAAGGTGAGGTTTATCAGGCTGAGGAAAAAGGTCTTGTTGAATCTGATGATGTATTGGAGATTGTAATTCAGCTTATAAATCAGTTAGTTAACTTCCGGTTAGTTAGTAGTTAGTTAATCACACTTGTCATATTCTGTTAAGTGAGTTGGCATATTCTATTTGATGTGTTGTTAATGAGCTCCAATTCTATTTATACGGTGGCTGTATGAACATTACATTTTGAATGAATAATTTCTTCATTTCCACAGATTCGTTCTTTCATTCATAGATTTGTTCTTCAATTCACAGCTTTTCCTTTCAATATGGTATCAGAGCTTTGCTCTGCTCTTGTTTGAAGCTTGTAAACCAAGATGGCTTCAAATACTCCAAATCCAGCATCTAATATTTCTTCATCATCCACAATTAATGATGGAACCAGTCCATATTTTCTGCATCACTCAGATAACCCAGGCCTTTTACTCGTTTCACAGCAGTTGGCAGGAGATAATTACGCATCTTGGAGTCAATCGACGATGATTACACTCTCAATAAAGAACAAGTTAGGATTCATCAATTGATCCATTCCACATCCTGAAAATAATCCAGAATTACTCAATTCATGGATTCGAAATAAAAACATGGTCATATCCTGGATTCTCAAATCTGTGTCCAAAAATCTCTGCAAGTGTCATATATTCTGAATCTGCATATGAGATTTGGATGGACCTAAAGAAACACTATCATCAACAAACGAATGGGCCACACATATTCCAGTTAAGGTGAGACCTAATGAATCACACACAAAGTTAGTCATCTGTTGGATCATACTTTACTAAGTTGAAAACTATTTGGGAGAAACTTAGTAACTACAGACCTATATGTTCTTTGGAAAGTGTGTTTGTGGAGGCACTAAAAGGCTTGCTGTGCACTATCAGATGGAATATGTTATGTCCTTCTTGATGTGGTTGCATGAGTCATTTGCTTAGGTTCGGGGTCAATTGCTATTGATGGATCTCATTCCTCCCATCAACAAGGTTTTTACACTTGTTTCTCAAGAAGAACATCAGAGAACAGTTAATGTAATCATGAATACATCTGGACCTGATTCTATGGCTTTTCAAGTCCAAAATGACACTAAGAAGGCTGGCACTAGATATCATTTCATCAAACCTCAAAGGAAGGAAAGACTTGTGTGCACCTATTGTGGATACACATGCCATGCAGTTGACAAATAATATAATCTGCATAGTTATCCTCCGGGATATAAACCCAGACAAGGCCTGGAATGAACAATCAGACTGGATCAAGCAATACTGTAATGGCTAACCAGGTTTCTGACCTTGCTATCGATCAGTCCATGGGAATGTTGGAGAATTTATGCTAACACTTAATGCTGATCAATACCAGCATCTGATGAGCATATTGAGCAATCATCTCAAGACTACAAAAGTGGATACAAAGGTGAATAATGAATCAGGTACCTACTACTCAATCTCTGTTAGTCCAACACTCAATTCATCTAAATACTGGGTAGTGGATACAGGTGTTACAAGCCACATTTGTTCTAATCCTTCTGCTTTTAGTACAATGAATCACATTGAGAATGCTTATGTTACAATGCCAAACCATACTAAGGTCCCTGGGCAATATATTGGAAATATGCATCTATTTTCTGGTTTGGTACTAGTGATGTCCTATTCATCCCTCAATTCAAATTTAATCTACGAACTAATCAGGAAATCACCATTGTGTGTCAAGTTTCTTACTGATTCATGTATCATTCAGGATCTGCACACATAGAAGATGATTAGCAGCAGTAGAAGGAATGCAGGACTTTATGTCATTGAAGTCAATTCTGATTCAGTTGTTCATTCCCCCAAAGTTGTTAACCCCTCTTCTGATTCAATAATAAATAATGTATCTGATACGATTTGGCACAATAGACTTGGCCGTCTATCATTTCAGATACTGAATTTGTTGAAGGATCAATTATAGTTTCATTGTAATAGGAAAATTGGTGGTATTGTAACCTCTTGTTCTATCTGTCCTTTGGCTAAACAAATGCGGTTATCCTTTGTTTCAAATAATCGTCTATCTGATGCTCATTTTGATTTAATCCACTGTGATGTTAGGGGGCCATATCACATTCCAACACATAATGGTCATAAATACTCTCTAGATTTGGTTGATGATTGCACAAGGTTTCAAATAAAAACAATCTTCAGGAAGTGAATGCCATAACCATTAGATCAGAAAAAGTCATAGAACCAATCCCTAAACCTAGAAAAATTGAAAAAGAATCTAGTGTTATCTTTAGTCTGATGTTATTTGATACTTTAAGTTTAAACATTATTGCTGAAGTACAAGAGGTTCGAATCATGTTAATAAACACGTCATTACGTAATAAGCAGAAGTAGTAAATGCAACCATGATATGATACAAGTGCAAACCCTAGAAAATGACATGTTCCGCTAGTGCTTTTACGATCGATTGTGCATTCGGCCCAATCGGCATTCGAATACTTAAGTAGATCAATATGAGTGCCCTTAGGATACCAAAGTCCTAAAGTTCTAGTGCCACTAAGATATCTAAAGATTCGTTTTACGGCCTTANTTTTTGATAAATTTATGACACTTTTATATCACACATGATAGGTATATGGTCAAATGACAAGTAATAATCACTGAGAGTTTGTTTCATCTAACGAATTTGTGCACACCAACAAGCGGGCGAGATGTATTAAGCTTCGACGGTAGACAATACGACAAAAATTTGTTTCTTACTAAACCACGACACAAGTGCAAAGCCTAGAAAATGACATGTTCTGCTAGTGCTTTTACGGTGGATTGTGCATCCGGCCCAATCGGCATTCGAATAGCTAAGTAGATCAATATGAGTACCCTTAGGATACCAAAGCCCTAAAGTTCTAGTGTCACTAAGATATCTAAAGATTCATTTTACGGCCTTAAGATGTGATTCTTTAGGATTAGATTGAAATCTAGCACATAGACATACACTAAACATAATATTGGGTATACTTGAGGTTAAGTAAAGAAGGGATCCGATCATAGCTCGATATTTTGTTATATCAATGGACGTACCTTGATCATCCTTATCCAATTTTATGGATGAACTCATAAGGGTGTTCATTGGCTTCAAATCATCCATGTCGAATGTCTTGAGCATATCCAAAATGTACTTACTTTGATTGATGAAAATTCAATTTCAAGTTTGCTTAACTTGGAGACCGAGGAAGAATTTAAGATCTTCCATCATTCTCATTTCAAATTCCACGTTCATACACTCAGAGAATTCTTCACGAAGATGAATATTAGTAGCACCAAATATAATATCATCAACATAGATTTGAACAATGATCATATCATTCTTATGAGTTTTAACGAAAAGAGTGGTATCCACTTTTCCAATTGAAAACCCATTTAAAATTAGAAATTTGCTCAATCGTTCATACCAAGCCATATGAGCTTGTTTTATACCGTAGAGTTAAAATCGGGTGGTTGTTCAACAAATACTTGTACAATAAAACTGTTAAGAAAAGCATTTTTGACATCCATTTGATAAAGAGTAAATTTTTTATGACAAGCAAATGTAAGAAGCATGCGAATAGATTCTAATCTAGCTACTGGTGCAAATGTTTCTTCAAAATCGATACCTTCTTCTTGACAATAACCTTGGGCAACTAATCTAGACTTGTTGCATACAATTATCCCATTTTCATCACGTTTGTTTCTAAAAACTCATTTNACCGTAGAGTTAAAATCGGGTGGTTGTTCAACAAATACTTGTACAATAAAACTGTTAAGAAAAGCATTTTTGACATCCATTTGATAAAGAGTAAATTTTTTATGACAAGCAAATGTAAGAAGCATGCGAATAGATTCTAATCTAGCTACTGGTGCAAATGTTTCTTCAAAATCGATACCTTCTTCTTGACAATAACCTTGGGCAACTAATCTAGACTTGTTGCATACAATTATCCCATTTTCATCACGTTTGTTTCTAAAAA
>CAIGRK010205090.1:0-13710 GCA_903798315.1 Fraxinus greggii
TCTACAAACAAACCAATAAAATTATTTTACTTTTCAACCACACATTCTCCAAAAAATACTATTCATTACTCTATTTTTCTCCCAAAAATAAGAGACAAACATACCCTAATATAGTTAAACCGTCACTCAACAATTGATCTTCCATCCGATTACAAATTGATTCTAAACCATTTTCATTGCAGAAAATATTCACTCTACCTTACCTGTAGTAATTGGAAGAATAAACGTCAATGTTACAAGCTTGTAAACTATATGGTACATCTCATTTTTTATTTATTTTTTCCTCATAACCAATTTTTCTGCAAGATTACAAAGCCTTATAACCCTTCAAAATCTTTGTGGGTGGCCAAATCAATTATATATGTCCGAACTAGCTCAACAAGTGTCATGATCTCTGCTAGTTTATAATTTTTGAGATAATACTCGCACATTTTGAATTAAGTCGTCCTTGTCGAATTCACAAAATGTTGTCCGCTCACTTCTTATCATCCCCTGTGAAAAACTCGATTTAATGTACTAGAAATTGTTCAATTAAGATAATTTCACGAATCAAGAAGCACAGTAGAGAAAATAACCAAACTCCTAATCTAATCCCTATTCTGCTACCTGAAATCTAAGCAAGAAGCAATTTACCTATACCACGCCAAAAAATTAATTAATTAAAAAGTCAAGAAAATATTCATCAAACATTCTCAAAAATCTGGAGAAATAAAGAAAATAATATGATACAATTTCTAATACCCTACATCAAGAAAACGGTCAATTCGAACTAAAAATTTCATTTACTATCAATCTAATTTTATAGAAACTAAAGACGATATTGTTCGTCAATAGTCAAGGAAAAAAAAACCCAAAAAATAATCATTTTCAGCAACAAATTAATTCCTCATTTTTCACTTTGAAGGCTCTGACCTAAGCATTGGCAGCGACCCTATGTTCAATGTCCTAGCCACACAAGTATTGTTGGTAGCCAATAAATCTTCAACCTCGCACGAGGCGGTGTGATCCTGCGACTCCTCTGTCCAGTACTTATTGTGGACCCTATCAGCATCAACAATCTCAGGAGGGAGCATCTCTAAGACCTCTGCTACCATTTCCTCCTCATTGATCACCAAAAAATAAGTAGCTTTTTCAGAACGGGAGGATGAGCTGACTTCTTACACTGAGAGGTTCGAGGTGGAGCTGGAGGGAGTTTGTTTGAGGAGGAGGAGGAGGAGGAGGTGGTGGTGGTGGTTTCTTTTTTATAATTATCCTTGTATGGGCATCCAAGGGACGAGAAGATGCTCAATTTATTCTTACCCCAGTAAGGATTTGGGAAGGAGGCGGTGGTCTCTTGGCCATGGTAGGCCCAGAAGAAGTTGCCCGAATGGGCTGATTTTTATTTTCTTATTCAGAGGAGCGACTTCATCTACCTTTTCCTCCTACTTCATCTACCTTTTGCTCCTCACCATTAGTGTAGCATCTTGCTCGTCTAAGTGAGCTTATCACCCTGCTTCTTATAATCAGCGGAGGTCTTCTTCAAAGCCCTTTTCTCAGCAATGCTTTGGCGAATGTTGGCAACATTAGGCCTCAAAGGCTGCTTCTTAGCAAAATCAGCTGCAAAAATTTTCAGTGTTAGAACACGCGAACCAATTAATAGATGAAGTGATCAGGTCAGCATTTAACTTGGTTAGACATCAGCCCCATGATTTATGAAGTGTGTTTTCTTGTCAACCAGCTCATCAAAGCTGCGCTCCTTGAAGGTAAGCTGATATATATGGCAGATGATGTCCTGCTGCTCCGAAGAGATCTCACACATTGGCAAAGAGTGTGCAAACAAAAATTAAAATATGATTGAAGTATTGATAAGTTACAAAGAAGCAATATCAGTTCAACATTAAAACTCACTTGTAGTGGAGTAGGTGGTGAGAATTGTCAGAGCTGCCATGGGGTCACCCTCCATCGGTGTTTGGTGTGTTAAGTGAAGGAACTAAGGCCAAACCACTACAACCAGCCTCACGAAAACTATTTCCAGGCACCATAGACATTATTTTCAAATTTTAATGAATGAAAGGAAAGAAAAAAAGGAAGAATAGTCAAGAAAGTACCTAGAGAAAAGACTTTCTAAGGAAATTTCTTGCTTAAGTGAATGATTCTCGCAAGAAATGCTGATTGTCATCGGAATACTCAGGTTGGTTCGTCGAAAACCAAGATTTGAAGAGTAAGGTTAAATTTCTAAATTCTCTACAAAGTAAAAACCTTGTTACATGAAGAGAAAAAGGCTTTTATAGGCCGGGCAACTCACCTCTACCCGTTGGATCAAATCCAAATCCATGTAGGCTATCCATTCTTCTCTTCATCTGGAACGTTTAAATGAAACGTCATATGTGATCAACTACATAGATGACATCGCGTACTTCAAATGCGTGTCAGGTCACATTGCATTGAATACTTACAATCGTATGTCGTCATTGGAATTTATGACCTAGGCAACACGTCTCTTAGAAATAGGTAATGTCAAGTTGGTTTTTTCTTGAAAACACTCAACAGCTTTCAAATCATTGGCATTAACCAAAAATGTCTCATCATCTAAGATGTGTGATGCTACCTCTGCTCCAATATTCCAATCTTTGCTCCGCCTCGCCTCTATCATCCTAGCTTTTTATCAAACTTGCATATCTTCTAGAGCTTCGTCCTCAAACAAGGACCTCACCTCTGCCATCAACTTTCATCAAAGGTGCATATCTTCCAGAACCTCATCTTCAAACAAGAATCGGTCCCCTGCCATCACAGAACTACATAAATATCCGTGTTTGGACTTTAGGGGACTATTGTGTTGTGTACAAACGCATAACTCTTTAAGCAATCACCCGCCAAATAAAGGTAAGATGCTTTACGCCAACGCATCACCTCAAGAACGAGTTCACTTCCACCCTACACTAAAGTCCATACATTATATAATATTTCTACATGTACTTAGAGACTATTGTTACGTCTCTTCTAAATGAAGCTTTAGATCATTGCCGCGTGGCAGCTAGCTGGCACGTTGACCAGGCTCACACTTCACATAACCATTTTACCTAGTTGTGGTAATAGACCACTTCAATCAAAGCGCCATGAAGGGCAAACCCTCTAGGGGTTGAGCGAAATTCAAGGTAGTTAGCCTCCAAATTGATAGAAAGCATCTCATCACATCTTTTCTCTCAAGGAGGTCTTTTGTGCAAAGATCTTTCACAGATCCGTACAAAATGTTTCAACGATTGATTAACGTGGCATTTCTGCAGTAGATGTCTAAATGTCAAATCGTTAGTCCACTTTTCAGAAAGTATTAAATGCCCGTCAAACTATGATTGATGGGTTGATACCTAAGAGAAGACGCATCGACCATCAAATGAGGCCATATATATGAAAAAGTTAATAAATTTGTGTGTGTTTAATATAATAGTCATTCACCAAGAAACATATAATTTACAACACTCTTCCTTGAATGACATATTATAAAATATTTGTCTCGTTAAATTCTTATTTGATAAAAATCTAGTGAGACAAAAATCAAACGAATGAAAAATAGTAGAGTTATTTTTTGACTATTAAAAATAAATGTTGCCTCATTAAAATATTGCTATAAAAATTCCGTAAAATAAAACATATGAGAAAGAAAAAGAGGACAACTATTCCCCCTAATATTGATCACTGTAATTCATTGAGTAGACACATGCCTATCTTGTGTACCAATTTCTTAAATGTAGATGTTGGTAATACTTTTGTGCATGAGTGAGTCACATTATTACTTGAGCAAATTTGTCGAACATCGATATCACCTGTCTTCTAAAGCTCATGAGTATAGAAGAATTTTGGAAAAATATGCTTTATCATGTCTCTTTTGATATAATCTTATTTGAGTTGTTCCAATACAAACTGTATTATTTTCATACAAAATTGTTGGACTATCTTTTGTCGAAGTTAGTCTGCATGATGCTAGGACACGATGGGTCGTGTTCCTCATCTATATACATTCTTGGCCTATTTCATGGATTGCAATAATTTCAAAATGGTTTGAAGGTATTACCGTCAAGGTTTGTTTTACCAATCTCCATGATATAGTTATTCCTCTACGTATAAACACATATCTTATTTATGATTTAGATTTATGAGGAATATAGAAATAAACTGCATCTACATATCATACTAAAGAAAATCTCTACTTTTGAGAATAAAATAATCTCACATCAATAGTTATCTCAGGTAACAAAAAAAATTGGATTTAACACTAGTCTAATATATTTGAGCAGTTGTAGAGTTATATCGAGATTTACAGAAAAAAATTATATCTGGTCTAGTACGATTTGCAAGATACGTTAATGCTCCAATTGCACTAAAATATTTTATTTCATTACCAATAACCTTTTCTCCTTCCATTGGATGAAATGGATCTTTTTACACAATAAGTGATCGAAAAACCATATGCGATATCAATGAATGTGATTTATCCATATAAAAATGTTTTAAGACTTTTTTTGTTTACGAAGACTTTCTTTGTTTACGAAGACCGATGAACAAATATTTTTCCTGAAAATGTTCAATCTACAACAAAAGACAAAATTTGATTTTTCTCAAATCTTTCATTTCAAATTCATTGTTCAACTGACCTACAATTTTTTGAGCTCTTTGTGAGTTCCAATTGGATTTAGATTATCAACATATCACAATTACAAATCCAATATTTGTTTTCTTTATGAAAACATAAGGGTAGACATTGTCATACCACATGCATTCGGATTGTTTGAATCCATATAATTTTGTATTATTTGATAAGATAATACTAACCCTTCTGAAAACTTTAACAACATTCGATGCACATGATATTGTGTTAACATTATCTCCTGCTAATGTTAATTTCAATAAGTAGTACCTGGAGAATTGTGTATATCGTTGCACTATTTGTTAAGTAGATATCTTGATAATCCCTCTTAAAACCATTTTAATATATAAATATTTATGCATCTTCGAGAGCAATAGTATAATATTCTTTGAAACTATTAGAACACAGAATTTTATGCTATTTAGGAATGATAATTAACATTCTTCTTGAATATTAACAAACTAGAACTTATTTTTCTTCAAAAATTACAACTTGATATTGAGTTTTTTTAATTTGTGCTTCTTCATGAACAACGTTATTAACCATATAGTGTTTTGTTTTTAGAAATGATTATACACTTATTCGTACCATTAAACTAGAGCAATTATTGTTATTTTAAATGAATTGAGGCTTAGTTTTGCATATATTTTGTTTCTTAGGAGTATCTCGTTGAAAAACAATGGAATTGAATAAAAGAAACATAAAATTGGCTAAAGTGAACATAATCCAAAATTTGGGGACTAAATTGCAAAATGCTAATAGATAATTCAGACCTATGTTGATGATTGGAAAGATATTGGAGTCAATTAGATGAAGTTGGAAGATGGAGAATCAAGAAAATAAGAAAAAAGGGACCAAAATAATGAAGGAATAAAATTCGGGGACCAAAGTGCAACAAATAGAAAATTGTATAACGTCACGTGCGCACGGGCATGCATTGCATATACCGAGAACAAATCAGTGAACGGCGTGCACGGGGGGTCCAATTTCTTGGCCTGAACGGCCCAATTTCCTTATTTTATCCAAATTCTTATAAAAATCAAATTTAACCTATTTTCTTGAGATGTGAACGGCCAGGAACAAGAGAGAACATATCAAACCCTATTTTTCACCACAAGAAGGAAGCTAGCGCAAGATTAAAATGCAATTAACATAAGAGATTGAAGATTCATCAGTGAAGGTTCAGAATCAATGGGCAAAGATTAAAAGCTTATTGGGGAGGTGACTACTCCAATGAGAAAACAATTCTGCCACTCGAGGATCCAAAATAGCCTAAATGATATAGTCGAGCTGAAGACTATAAACAAGCGCTTGTTGGGAGGCACCCCAAGGTTTTTCCAATTTATTTATTTAGTTTTTTATGCATTAATTTATGATTTTTCATATTTTTTATGTGTTTGCATTAGTTAAGGCATCTTCTATTCATATTATTTGTATCGTTCATATATATTTATATATTGTTTGCATTAAGTGTGGGGGTTCAATAGGGCCAATAAGTGATTTTGCGTGTGTAAAAAAAAATTGAAAAAATTAAGCTTGCGGGCAAACCAGAAACAAGGACCAAAGTCCGTTAGCCACGTGAGCAGCAAGACATGTTGCGCCCGGGTGTGGCTATTCACAGATGGGTTTTTAAAACCTACCCAGGAAACATGCGCACTAAACCACAAGCACATCGGATGCCCTCCCCGTTTCTTCCATTTTTTTTTACCTTCTTCTTCCCATTTTTCTCCATATTTCACGTGGGCTTTGAAGATTTATTCCATTCCAACATATTCCATCCACAATTTCTTAGATGTTGGATTTGTGGATTAATTGTTGTTTGTTTGGAGTTAGCATAGAATCATGATATATTTCTATCCTTTGCCAACTATCATGCCTGCCAAGTGTTTGATAAATTGTTTTTTAGGTATTTTTGTTTGAATTATGCCATGATTTTTGTATGATAGGTCGTGTATACACATATAATCAATTACATGTTGTTGCCTCTCTTTTTTTGCTTGAATTGCATGACTATCTAGGAGAACACATAATCTAGCTTACATTCCCATATGTCCTTATGTGAGTCCCCTACTTGTGTCCCTTTTTTCTTCTCATTTGATATTCCATTGCTTATTTAGGATTGCTATATCATATATGGATAACTAATGGTAGTTTATTTTTACTTTTTGATAGGTATGCCTCCAAAGAGGAAGAATAACGTTTCTAAATTAAAAGGCAAAGAAAAAGTAGCGGAATCTTCCGGCATAGCTCACACATGACTAGATAAAGGGAGTATACGGCGGTTTCGATCCCTTGAGCATAAGGTTAGATTTAATAATGTGGTATCCGATGGAAAGTGCGGCCTGAATGACAGGTTGTGGTTGAAGACTTTCCAGGATTCAACTCATTCATCTAGCAGGGTGAGAAAAAGTAGCTGGCAAGCCTCAGAAGGTTTACCCTACTATGGTGCAGGAGTTCTACGCCAACTTTAATACAGAGTTAGACATTCCGGGGACCGAACACATGCACCAGACATGGGTACAAGATAAATGGAGAACGTTTTCGCCTGAGGTGATTGATGCTTATTACAGATTGACTAGGGATAATATTGTGCCAGTGCCCATGGATCCAGACATGTCAGTTGTTACACAGATGATTTATGGGCATGTTAATGCATGGCCACTTCTTGATAATGAACACCTTACTGATTCCCTTATGATCTTATATAAGTTCATTATGCAAAACATCGATCTGAGCTTGCATCGCATCACATTGNGACACTCCGGGGACCGAACACATGCACCAGACATGGGTACAAGATAAATGGAGAACGTTTTCGCCTGAGGTGATTGATGCTTATTACAGATTGACTAGGGATAATATTGTGCCAGTGCCCATGGATCCAGACATGTCAGTTGTTACACAGATGATTTATGGGCATGTTAATGCATGGCCACTTCTTGATAATGAACACCTTACTGATTCCCTTATGATCTTATATAAGTTCATTATGCAAAACATCGATCTGAGCTTGCATCGCATCACATTGAAGCATCCCAAGGCCACTCTATTATATCATCTAGCTCGAGGTTTGAAGATTGATTTGGGGTCTTTGATTTACACTCTCTTATGTTTTGTGGCATCAGACCCAGATCCTAGACATACGTTAATCTTTCCTAGTCTCATTATTGGCTTGTGTAGTGCGTCGGGTATCAAACTCCCACCAGCGGAGTTACATGCGAGAGAATCAGTCTTGATTATTACGTCATCGGCTGCCAAGACATGGCAGTCCATTTTACAGCAAAGACAGTGAAGCAAGCAGCAGCAAGACCAAGATTACGACGGGGAGGATGATCACATTTTACTTCCTGCACAACCAGATCCAGCTCCTAATTTATAGGTTATGAGGCATGTGTTTACAGGTCTATCAAAGACTAATAGGACATTGCAGCATATAGAGCAGATGTTAATAGCTTTGCGAGCCAAGGATGACAGGGAGTGTGCTAGGAATGCCAGGTTGAAGGGTATGGAGCAAGATATCAACAGGTTCTCGACTGAGCTATTGACTTTGCGTCGGGAGCATGACCTTATGGGGCACCGTTTAGACATATGCACAGGGCGGGTTGAGGACATGCATATCCAAAATGAGGCCATATATAGCAGACTGGAGGATATGCATACAAGAGGCGAGACTAAGCACAACAGATCAGAGGACACACATCAACAAATTGATAAGATATGTATTAATAATGCAAGACCTCTACTCTCGATTCACTCCTCCACCATCTAATGCAGACCCATCTGGATCTAGAGCGTTCATGCCTTCCTATCCACCGCCTATAGACTGATACCAGTGGACCCTTTTCTGCCCTTACTTTTTGTTTCCTGATTGCATTATTTTTAGACATTGAGGGTAATGTCTATTTCAAGTGTGGGGTGTGATTTCATCGAGTCTTGTGTTTCGTTATTTTCTGCATGTTTGTGTATTTTTTAAAAAAAATTCAGTTTTATTACTTCTTTTTATGTATTTTTGCATGCTTGCGTGGGTCAAATATTCTGATAATGATGTTGTATATATTGGAACATAAAGTTGGACTATAAATTATGGATAAGTCATATGTTAAGTTAGTTTCTGCTTATTAATGTGGAATTTGATATTTTTGAGCACAAGATTTATGTTTTGCGTTGTGAAGAAAAAAATGATTCATATTGTTGAGTAGGTTGAAATAATGGACCATAGATACATAACCTAAACAACCATTACATTATACATCCTTAAACCAATTCTAGGATAGTTTGGGGATGATTGAACTGTTTGTATGGAGATATTGAGATATATGTAGATTCCATATGTGCTAAATTTTGTGTAAATTGTCTTAGGCTAATAAGATGAAAATTAGGTTGAAATCTTAAGTTGATGGTCGATTTTTCTGATAATGAGTATTTAATAAGGGGCATTGCACGACTCGTAAAAAAAAACTGAATAAATGTGATGTTGTTTTATTGTGAAATTTCTCTTTGTAACCTTTATAATTCGAGTGATTAAGTCTGCAAGGGTTTTTAAAAATCTGTGCCCTATGGTCATCTAACTTGGGAGTCATCGACTGAAAGCTCACTACAAGGGTCATTTAGAAAGCTTAATAGAAAAGAGTATGCACAGTAAAAAAAAATCCTATATGTCTTGGGTAAGCCCCGAACACTCATTTGATAGAATTGGACTTTTGACGAGGGATTATTAGTTTAATTGATTATTAGAGGTTGAAGCAATAAAAAATAAGGAGAATCCGCATTTGTTGACATGTTGAGTTGCAATTAGCAAGAATCGAACTAAACTAGATAGGGTGAGGATCAGTATTATATTAAAAATTCAACCTTATATCACATCTTGGGAAAATAGTGAAAAGAATGAAGTTTGGAGGAAACATTTGACCATAAAATGATCGGGAATTGAATCAATTTATGTCTTTGTGATGCTTTACATGAATGTTCACACACACGTCATTTTGCATTGAATGTGTAGAGATTGATTTAGCATTGTGATTTTAAAGTAGCTTATAGTTTCAACTCTGAAAGTCCAATCATGAGGCTAAAAGCAGATTATCCAACCAAGTTCCTTATGAAATTTTGTGTAGTTGAGCTTTATTTTGTTGAAGGACAAATAATTGTTCAAGTTTGGGGGTGTTTCCGTACCATTAAACTAGAACAATTATTATTATTTTAAATGAATTGAGGCTTAATTTTGTATATATTTTGTTTGTTAGGTGCATCTCGATGAGAAATAATGGAATTGAAGAAAATGAGCATAAAATTGGCTAAAGTAAACATAATCCAAATTTTAGGACTAAATTGCAAAATGTTAATAGATGATTCGGACCTAGTATCGATGATTGGAAAGATATTGGAGTCAATTAGATGAAGTTGGAAGATGGAGGATCAAAAAGATACGAAAAAGGGACCCAAATAATTAAGGAATGAAATTCGGGGACCAAAGTGCAACAAATAGAAAATTGTATAACGTCGCGTGCGCACGGGCTTAATCTCTCGTGCGCGCACTGGCATGCCTTACAAATATTGAGAACAGGATCAGTGAACGGATCATGTGCGAGGACATATACGGTGAGCGCGCGGGGCAATTTCTGGGCCTGAACAGCCAAACTTTCTTGTTTTATTCAAATTCTTATAAAAATCAAATTTAACCTATTTTCTTGAGAGGTGAATGACCGGGAACGAGAGAGAACATATCAAACCCTATTTTTCACCACAAAATGGAGGCTAGTACAAGATTCAAATGCAATTAACACAAGAGATTGAAGATTCCAAATACGGGTTAAAGATTAACGGAGAAGAAATTGATTTTTCACTTTCAATTTATTGTTTTCATTCCGGGTGATGTTTTTCCAATTCTTTTGTGTGATTTACATAATAATATGCTAAGCTAATTATTTTCATGTATTGGATGAAGATGAAACCTGTTTTTATTTATTTTTAATTCGAGACAAGTAGTTAGTTATTTTCTTGATTAATCTTGAATGCATAATTTTATTATTTGATTGCTTGATCACGAGTTAAATATGTAGTTACTTGTAGTATTGAGAGACTCACGATATGTCTAGAACATTGCTTGATTAACACGCGTGCGATAAATATTAGGAATAATATTTATCACGTGTGCAATTTTTGAGATAATCTAAACTTTAATACGTTCTATTCATTCGAATTTGGACGAGGAAAATATTTGGATCGTGATTAGAATAAATTTAATTTGTCTTGGAAAAGAGAATTGATTACAATATATTTATTAATTGTCAAGAATGCATGAAAGATATTAGCTACATAATTGAGAGAAACAAATAAGAATACATGGATTCGTAATCCAATACATTTATTCCATATAAATACAAAACTCAGAACTTTATAAGCTTTCGTAGAATAATTTAGAATAATTATCAATTACAATTCTATTTTGTTTGCTCACTTTGAATCTAAACAAAAACTAATACACTTGATTGAAACTTATTCCCTATGGGACGACAACTCTTTACTTATCACGGATTACTTGTCAACGATCCCATACACTTGCGAGTTTTGTCCGACAAGAAACAATAACAAAATATTCTACGTTTAACAAACATGAAGAACTTTAATATAAAGAAAAGCAAATCCAGAAGGCAGAAGTCATAGATTAAAACAAGAAGAAATAATTATAGCCCATGCAATTAGTTTTATATTAACATATGCAGCGTGATTATGTAAATTGAATAAATTGCTTTTTGCAGCAAATTGAATAAAAAGGGTACAACAGTTAATGTGAATTGATCATCATGGCATACATAGGAAAAACGATAGTAATTGGCCTATTACCCACGGATACCCATAAGTATTATTGTGAATTATGTGAAAGATAATTATAGGTTAGAAGTGTCAACGTGCTGAAGCTCGCAGCTCGTGCTCGGTCCGAAAAAATAAAAAAAATAAAGCGCAGCCGAAATTTTGTGGCTTAGCTCGGGCTTCATCTAGCCGAATCGGCTCAAGGGCCTTTTTTTTTTTTTGTTAAATTTGTAAAATTTTAAATTCTTTTTAACAATGTAAATTTTGTTCAATTTAGTAAAGTTAGAATTTGCCATGCGTTAACTTGCATCACATTCCATTACGCATTTTTTTCCCATTATGTTAGTTTTATGTAATTTTACAAGGTTTTGAGATAATGAACACACACACAAAAAAGTTAAAAGTAATAATTTGAATTAAATAATATGAAAGGATAGAATTATAATTTAATAATATAATTGAAATAAAATAAAGTTGAATCACTATAACTTCATTCACCCACCTTTAAATTTTTAAACAACATAGTGCACTAGGTATACATAGAAGCTGAAAATTGCTAGCGACTGTTAATTAAACAAAATGTGCACATGGATCCTATTAATTGTTTGAATTGTAAATGTATATTTGTGTATTATATATAAAGTTTAAATAAAAGAAATAATTAATTCCAGTTTTGGCCCTTTAACACGGGCCATTTTTGGCCCCTGTCACAAGCCTGCCTAGGCTAGGGTTCACCAAGCTTCGGGCTGACGGGCCGATTTGCCATATATATCGTTGGTCCATTAGTTAAAAAAAATAATAATCATAAATTGAAATAAAACTCTATGCATGCACAAAAAAATATTACAACATTTTGAAGACGAATCGTGCTAATAACGTTCTATAAAATAGAAAAAAAAAATGGAAAAGTTAATAGACTTTTGTGTATTTCATTAAAAACAAAAGTCTCATATTTATAGGAAAGAAGTCGGATTGCAAAGAGTGCAATAATTATAATAATATAACGACCATTCACCAATATATATATACACACGCACACACCTTGAGATCTATATATCTATAATATATATACCTTGAGATCCTAAGTTTTAATCTAGAGACTGGCGCCTGAGCGATTTTTTAATGTTTTGCCCTCTTGCTTTGGTCTCTCCAATTGAGCATTTTTATGTTTTTCCTTTTTTAATTTATTCTCTCTAAAGCAAGTCCATTGCTATAATAATAATAATAAAATAAAAAAGGGAATTTGGCTTGTTTCTAGAGGCCATATTGTTATCACGTTTTGAAAAAATTTCATATCCAAGAGATTAACTATGATTAATTTTAAAACTAAGAAACAATGTTTAAAAATTCAAAAATAAGATATAATTAAATTTCATTTATGACATAGTTAATTAAAAATGTATTTAATTAATTAAATACTTTAAAGTTGCAATTCTATACAATTTGGTCACAATTTATTTCTCAATCACAAATAAAAAAAATTTATAAGTCATAATTTATTCATCAATCACAGATCACAAATTTTATAAGTTACCACTTATTTAACAGTTACAAATTATCAAATTGATTGGATACAACTTAATAAATTGCGAGTCACAATCAAAATTTTTAGGTCACATACTATTTACTGGCTACAAATTAACCAGCTTATTAGTCATAATAAACTAAATAATTGACCACAAATACCCTCACCGTACCCCATTCCATCCCTCCCCATCTACAACCACTGCACCATTACCACGACCGTGATAACTACGACCGTCACCATCACCAACATCACTAGATCTTATCAGAACGCACAAAACCACCACCACAACAACCACAACTCCTCCACCACCACACACAACATCAACCGCAAAACTATTACCAATCACCCACAACACCACCACGCATCATAGCAATCGCAAAACTACCACCGCAGCACCGCATCATTTGAATCCACCGTTTTGATGTCGGATTTAATCAGAGCAACCAGGGCTGCTNAAAACCACCACCACAACAACCACAACTCCTCCACCACCACACACAACATCAACCGCAAAACTATTACCAATCACCCACAACACCACCACGCATCATAGCAATCGCAAAACTACCACCGCAGCACCGCATCATTTGAATCCACCGTTTTGATGTCGGATTTAATCAGAGCAACCAGGGCTGCTTGATATCGCAGTAACTAGGATCGTCACGAGTTCGCTACAGCCCTTGGAAGATCAGTTACGGCACCACGACTTCACATCAATCAAGCGCCGTTGCAAGAGAAATGAGAGAGAGAGAGA
>CAIGRK010205092.1:0-11905 GCA_903798315.1 Fraxinus greggii
GAAGATTCTGTTCTTGTAATAATTAAAATGGGGAATGCTAATGGAAAAGAAGACGGTGGCGACAGCAACCAATCTGGGGTGGAGAGCGGTGGTAGTCAGGTAGTGTGCAAGATCGCATGGTTGATCAAAATGGTGCGCACGGTAACTATCCTGCGCAGGGTGGTAAGTTCATGGGTCAGTGCCCCCCTCCTAGCCCTAGGTCTTCTTATTCTCCTCTGATGTTCAGGCCTCTGGTTAGTTAATCTCTTATTTTTATGGGTTTTCAAGATTTTCTGTTCTTATGGGGTTTCAAGGTTTTCAGTATGTATCAAGATTTCTTGCTTATTAATTGGTGGATTAATATGATCATTCTGTTTCTGTTTAGTGAAATATATGTTCTTGGAGTAGTACTATACTGTTGTATAATGTGGGCACTTGTGAGATTTGTGCATGGATGATTCTTGCTTTCAGTAATTAGGCTAGATCTGAATCATCTGATTAAAGGCTGTGACTTTAACTGTAAAATGACTCGGGGAATTTTTTTTGCCTGGGTGAATTGTCATGGAAATAAGGTGCACCCAGTGTTCAATTATTTGACCTGTATTCTTTTTAACGACTAATGTATTGTTTGATGAAATTACTTGAAAATTTGATGGGCTTCAAGGACTTAAAATGCTGACGAAAGATTAATAATGGCAGGGATTATTTGGAGAAGGGAATTAATGTTTGGAAGTGATCAGTGAGTGATTATCCTTCTTAAAATTGAAATATTGAATTAGACTTCATAAACACGGGGATATGACGACAAAAAGTAGAATATTGGACAACAATGGATTGTATGGCATGAAATTCATTACATCTGCCATGAGTTATATGATTTTGTCTTTGCCTGTGTTTTAATGTTGATCTTTCTTTTGCAAAGAAATTTATGTTTACATAGCTACATGGGGGCAGTTGCCCTTGGATTTAGGAACTTTTTTCCGTAGAAGTAAGAATTCTCTGCTTTGATTCTTCTCTGGGACATTTTCGGCTGAATGCTTTTTGTAGCTACAATTATGGTGGATTCTTTAAAGGCAAAAGGTTATAAGCATTGGAATACATTGGGTCCTGAGAAGGATATCCATAATTGTTCTCTGCACAATGGATGTGCAGTGACTTGAAACTCTGTTACCCCCCACCCACAACAAAACAAACTGCAATTCTTGGTTTATATTGCGCAATAGGATTCTGCTGCTGAACATGGTGATGTTTGACGGAGGGAAGTGCTGGTGCGATATGAATTTCAAATAGGCAAAATTGAAAGAGAAATGAATGAGAAACATAAATGCAAAAATGAAATAGGTGAAAGGATTAAGAGTAATAGCCTTCTGTAGCATCAGAGATCCATCTGAAGAATCGCGGGACAATTTTTGCTGGCTGTTTTTCAAAAATCTGAATCATGCTAAAAATCCAACTATCTCTTCAGTTTGTTATTTTTGGTTCTTCTCATGAAACAAAAAATTCAGTAATTATAGGGACTTAAAAAGACTTTGGGCCTGTTCTCTTTACCATTTTCAAGCCGTTTTCTGTTTTCGATTTTCCAAAACAGTGAAAACGCGTTTTCTTTCCTATTTTCGAAAACGCATTTTTGAAAACAAGTTAAAATTTTACAAAAAAAAAACCCAAAACGACAAATAATCAAATCAAAATTTTCAAAACGCATTTTGGGTGTTTTCAAAACAATTTTTCGAATGCCAAAAAGAACACATTTTCAATAANTTTACCATTTTCAAGCCGTTTTCTGTTTTCGATTTTCCAAAACAGTGAAAACGCGTTTTCTTTCCTATTTTCGAAAACGCATTTTTGAAAACAAGTTAAAATTTTACAAAAAAAAAACCCAAAACGACAAATAATCAAATCAAAATTTTCAAAACGCATTTTGGGTGTTTTCAAAACAATTTTTCGAATGCCAAAAAGAACACATTTTCAATAATCTCAAAAATGGACACTCAAAACACAAAACACAAAATGAATTCAAAACTCAAAACATAAAACTGAAACACAGAGAGAACAACCCCTTAGAGTTTTGGAAGGTTTCTGAATTTTGTTTCTTCGCTTTCATTTAGTTTGCTGAACTGTGAGAGGTTTCTGAATTTTGTTTTGTCGCTTTCATTTAGTTTGCTGAACTGTGAATTAATTTTTTAGGTTGGATTTGGCCAAGTGTTGAAAAAAGTAATGTTACTTACAATTAACTTTTAAGCTTAGCCAAACATGTGCATAAGTTTGGAAGTTACTTCTAAATAATTTTTCTGTTTTTAAATACGTTTGCCAAAACATAAAAAGTAACTTCTAGATCAAAATTAGGTCTATATTTAATTTTCACAAAAGTACCTCTACTTGTTTTCTAACTTAGCCAAACATGCTTTTGCGCCCCCGCTCAACTAAACGTTTGGCTCTGTCACTCAACATAATGGACTTTTAACTTTGCTACTCACCATTAATGTAATCACAACCAGAAAGATTACTACATGACTTTTGCTATTAGTCTGTAATAGTCAATTTATGAATTGTGGAAGCCATTCCATTCCTCTGCCTAATATTAGATAGATCTACTTTAAGAGAATTTAAAATGATCATACCTTGCTTCGTACATTCAGATGCTAGTGGTTCCTTTGCAAAGATCTGACGAGAGGCACATCCCCAGCACGTCATGGATGTAAACGACATCAGGGTATGAAGACATGTATATGGAGCAAGGAATTCCAACTATGATCATATGGAGCCATGGGGGCCAGGAAGTGGCTGTGGAGGGATCATGGGACAACTGGATGATAAGGTAGTACTTATATTATTGCATAAGCAATCAATTATCCAGCTCAAGCTTTTACGAATATAAGCAGATTTTGCATACTGGTATCATTCCATCAGGAAGCCATTACAGAGATCAGGGAAAGATTTCACCATTATGAAAGTACTCCCTTCAGGAGTTTATCACTATAGGTTCGTTGTTGATGGACAATGTAGGTATTCCCCCGACATGTTATGGGACCATGACGATGCTGTCAATGCTTACAACATTTTAGACTTATAGGTACTTGGTTTCTCGTCTGAATATGTTCTTGCCTGCATTGTATAGCTTTACATGAATTGATTTCTTGTTTTAAAATCCAGTTGCTTTGTTCATTATTTTTACTCATTTAAGTACAAATAGATTAAGAAGTAACCTGCAAATTTTTTTGGAGACAGAAAATAGAAATGTAATGTTGAAGTTGATCCTTATTTTGTCCCATTAAAACAACAACAAACTATAAATCTGGGTTAGCTTACATGAATCTTGTTTGCCACTCCATTTGTTGGTTTAGACTTTTTTTTTTCTTTTCTAAAAGTAGCCTTATTACATTACTTAACTTACCCAGTCCTTGTCCTATGATAATTGCCATCTGTATCTCTTTATGTTCTCTCTCTGTTCCTTTTAGAACCTGCACTGTGTGCAAAAATTGTTTAACTATTACTGATTTATATATTTCAGAGGAAAACGTGAAGGTTTGTCATGCCTGACTAAAGGTGTAAGAATGTTTTGGAGGCATATCATATTCGTGTGTTTCCCATAATGACTTGTGCCATGACTAACCTATGATGCACCGACACGGACACGTGTGTCTGACACGATACGTGTCGGATACGCCGACACGTGATTTTTAAAAAAAGTACCGACACGACACGTTATCGACACGTTGATTAAATTCTTAAAAACTCTTCATTTATATAGTATAAATTTAGTTTTATACTTGATATAAATTTTCTTATTATTATCTTTTAAACATGAGTACCTATTTGTTACTTGCTAATAACTTTGAATTAACAATATAAAATATTTCTAATATAAAAAGAAAAATAATTACGGTAGAGTGTCCGAGAAGTGTCGGTATCGACACGTGTCGGACACTGACACGCTACCCTGACACGCTATCCTAATTGAAGTATCCGTGCTACGGAGACTAACAATGAAAATATAACGTGATATGTTTTTTTGGCATTCTCTATTTATGGGGTCATGATTGCTATTCTATGTTGTGGAGTTGTCAATTTTTCTTTATGACTTGAGGTTTCTCCTGCCTGTTTGTTGTAGTAGTAGATGGGGAGAATTTGGCCTTCCATTGGAAATGGTGCTACTTTTCAAAGAAGTTTTGTACAAAATTTCTCTTGTAAGTCTAATGGTTATTCTCAATTACAATGAACAACCATGTTACAATAATTTTTCTTTTTTATTCATAGTTGAGTAAAATATCAGTTTGAATGAATCTCAATATCCTTTTTTCTTCCTCATATCCAATATATTCTTCATAATTTGTAATTAAATATTTTTCATTAAATGTTAAAATCCACGTTTCTTCCTGCGTATCTCAGTGCCTCCTGAATTATTAATTAGATAACAGATTATCCCCTTGTTTTCTATGAAAAGACAATTCCCTCAGTAAAGACAGTGACAAACCACTTACCAAAAAGACTTGTCTTTTGACAAACGCCAGAAGACCAACGTGCAACTATTACTTCGTCATCTCTTTTTTTGACACACCATGTTGTCCAACCCCATTCCAGCACAACCTATTTGGTCATATTTTCTACTGTATACCTCCCCTATCATATCCATAAATCCTCCCTAGATTTTCGAATTTCTGACATCTAAAAATAGCAGAAACTTGTTCAACAAACAAAATAGTAGGTTTGTTTCGGTTTGCATCAATTAGCAGAGAATGAAGTGGGGAGGGAAGCTATTTGGTATGCTTACTGTGAATGATACCTGTTCTTTCTTTCTTCATATCTGTGAATATTGTCAGCTAATTGAAAATACACATTAGATACAGTGAGGCAATGGTGTAAGTAGATGTTGCGAGTGGGTTGAGTGGCAAGTGTATTGCGTATTGGACTCTTGGTGCAACAAGAATTTATAATAGGAGTTAATCATAGTAATTGGATTGTCTAACTGTGCATTATTACCTTTTTTGATTGCTGTTTATCTGAGGGTATTATGGTGGATGGCTGGCACGGTTTGCAGCTTCTATGGGATATTGAACTTCATATACTTGTTTAGAATTTTTATAGCATTATCCGTACTTTCGTTTTAAGGTTAATTTTGCCCTTCTTTATGTCATTTGAGGTGCAAACAGTCCATTTTGGATGGCAAGTTAACAGTTTGGATTGATTAGCAAAGATGTTAAAAAAAGGGAGTTAAGTGGTAAAATTAAAGTTTCGGTAAATGACAATTTGAGGGAAAAAGCGGATCTAACCCTAATTCAAAAGAATCTTTCCTTGGATAATAGGATGTCACTCAAATTAGTGTAGTAGTGTCAGTACTGGTTGTTTGTCCGTAGGCACGTGCTTTGTATGCTCAATGAAGGTGTGACCTCTCTACTCAGTTCGTCACTAGGAATTTACCACCTTCTCCTAATGTTCCAATGGACAACTATGGTCTGAATAATTGATCTTTTTCTAATCACGTCCTTTTATATTTTATGGATCTTTTACAATGGCAATTCGCATATTAATTCCGTCAGTTTGGTGGCGATTAATTTATGATGTGCGTTTGGTTCACATGGGAACATTTTTACGACCTCTCAGAATCTCATCTTTGATTGGTTGCTGGGTGGCAGCAATATTTATTGACAAAATGTTTCTTACTGCCTTGTGCTTAGGATTATGTCTCGGAAGATATTGAGAGCGTATCAGGTTTTGAACCTCACCAATCCCCAGATTCCAGGTACAACAACTCGCAACTTGTTGCAGAGGACTATGCAAAAGAACCACCAATGGTTCCTCCACATCTGCAGTCGACTTTGATTAATGCCCCGTCATCTCACATGGAAATTCCCCCTCCTTGTTCAAGACCTCAACATGTTGTGCTAAACCATCTCTACATGCACAAGGATAGGAGCCGTCCATCAGTGGTTGCCCTTGGTTCGACTAATAGGTTCCATTCCAAATATGTGACAGTGTTGCTTTACAAGTCCATACAGCGATGAAATTCCATATGAACAGCAGTCTTTTGTATCACTCTGTAACTAATAATTTGATATAATTATCAGAAGTAGATGTCAAGACCATTCCTTTGTGCTAACCTTGAGAAAAGCCATGAAGGGAGCTTTAAAGTGTATTTGACATGCAAAGGTTTTCCTGTTTAACATCTTCTTTCTCATATATTAAAGTCTGCAAATCCGCCTCAAATTTCCTTGTATATGCTCCTTCCATTCAAGAATTCGATTATATGCTTATGGTTGATCTGGCCATAGACTTGCGACAACGTTATGGACCAAAGGCATCTTAATCATTGTTCGATTCATGTGCCCCCACCCACTTTTTCCTAATCTAGATTACGTGTTTCAGAAGGTGGAATTGTGGGGGCAACTTATTAGTGTCCAAGATCTCTGCCACAGCCACAAAATATGGCAGCACATGCACCTTCACAGGATCTGCCTGGCACTCGAAATTTCTAAATGTTTGTGTACAGGGCATTTCATAGTCACAGAAATTAAGGACCTCCCGGACCACAAAACTGTAAATATCCTAGCTTGGTCCAAATGATGATAGATTTTTATGAATAAGGTAATCAATTTTATAATTTTATATGGTTGTTAGAGAATTCTCAGAATTCGTTAAGCAAACACGCTTGAATAGATGCAATTTATGCATATCCTATTCAAAGATGTATAGAATTATTTCCCTTAAAGAACAGAATGTAGAGTTACTTTTGAAAAGTGCTTCAGAGGGCATAAACTTTGGATCACCAAAGGCCAGTATAATTATTGATATATTAGTACATGGCAAATCTAACGTAAGATGACTAACGAAAATGCCCTGAAAGTAAACGAATCGATTACATAACAGAGCAAGCATGTGGATTTTCATCACTGAACATTTGAGGCGGGTACGCGTACTCCATGTTGTACTTGGGAGGAGGCCAGTATTCACTTTTCTTGACATCGGTTTTAGTATCATCTTCTTCCTTCCTTTCTTCTTCTCCTTTCTTTTCGTCTGGTTTTTCTTCCTTCTTTTCCTCGACTTTCTTCTCCTCTTCCTTCTTTTCTTCGTCCTTCACTATTGATGCTTGCTTACGGGTTTTCTTGTACACGTCGTTCACAAGCTTATCAGGATCAAGAACGCCTTTCACAATTACTTGATCGTTTGCAAGATCAGTTGTCACAGATTCTACACCTGCAATGCACAGCAATGCACAATGCATTGTGAATTGAGTCCTGCTGCATGAGTTCACTTTGAAGAATAGCAAAAGTTATTTACCTTTAACTTTTCCAATTCTCTTCTGCAGTACTTGAGCACATGCTTCACAATGCATTCGAACTTTTAACACTACTGTTATAACAGCAGGTGGCTGCCAAGTGGGATAAAACCCAACATTAGTTTAAATTTTAAGTTCAAATCAAATTAGAAAATCATTTCTAAGAAATATAGTTCTTTTATATTTCCCTTTTCTTTCTATCCTCATGATTGGTACCTAGCAATTTTTGGCTACACCTACCTACTTCACAGCCATGCATCAATAAAAACATGGAGACAAAACAAATCATTTTGGTTCAGTCAATTGGCCCCATGTAAAAATGTGAAAAGTGAAAAGCAGCCAAAACTTGAGAGAAAGCTAAAGAAGAATCTATATTCGTATTCAATACTGTCAAACATGTCCGAATCTACCGCAACATAACCAATTTGTAAGTTCATCATCTTAAAATTAAAATAAAAAATCCATGTTCAGTAATATTTATCCCAATAGATGTAACATCATTTTCCAAGCACGTGCACTTGTTCTTGTACAGAAACAAATTCAGACATTTTAGTGTAGGTGAGGCCGGCTCAGCCTCAGCCCCGTGAACCCGGCCCTGACAGTACTACTACAATCTGTGTAACAGCAGTGGGGTCAAACAGAGCCATAACTCATTGTAAAATGTGCCCTGTCCCTATATACTTTTCAATCTCCATTCACAAGTTGCACTGAGGCCAGTCCAAGCTGGCGTCTACTCAACATACACCAACCAACTGCCAACATTTAATTCTACAGTCCACACTTTTTCAAATTTACTGCGGAATTAAAATTTCAAGCTAGAGATGTACCTCTTCTTTCTTTTCTTCTTTGGGCTCCTCTTTAACTTCTTCCTTAACCTCTTCAGTTGGCTTTGGCAATGGTGAAATGATTTCCACTTTTCGGCCACTTTTCTTTTGAATTCTCTCGCTCACTTTTACAGGGTCTGCAGTTTTTCCTTTCACTACGACTTTACTGGCCCTGTAATCCGCCTTTACATCCTCCACTCCTGTTAAATAAGTTAACCAGTTTTATTAACAATTTATAATTATACTAAAAAAAAAAAGTGTCACATTTCATTTTTAGCATCATTTTGTGGGTATGCAATATAAAGATAAATTAACCAACCTAATATTCCAAGAAAGACACTACTGATTAATAAGGTTTATAGAAATGACCTTGAAATCCTTTCAAAGATTTGGCAACTTTTCTGGAACAGGCCTCACAGTGCATGTCAACCTTGAGCACAATTTCTTGAGGCTCTTCATCTTTCTTTTCTTCTCCCTTTTTCTCTTCTTCTCCCTTTTTCTCTTCTTCCTTTTTCTCCTCTTTGCTTGCCTCTTCTTTCTTCTCCTTTAAAAACATAAACAAATACATATCACTGAAACTATAAAAGAACGTTTCTAAACATTCGAGTAACTTTGCAATCTAAATTCTTGTAACCAGAATTGGATTCATGAAGAAACATGTTAGTTTAAAGATCACAAAGTAGAAGTACGTAGTAGAAATAGAATGTTGAGAGAGAAAGTATCGTGCTTACCTCACCCATATTTGGAAAAGCTCTTACGAAAAGTTTGAGAGCCTCTCTCTCGATATATGTGTGTGCAAGTCTGTTATTATGTGGAGTATATTTGTTTTGGATTAAAATTTGATTTTAATTTAAATTGAAGTTAAACAATTAATATTAACAATATTTTTTAAATCTTATAATTTTTCAATCACATATTTCAAAAACTTCTATTACAATCTATTAACATTTAATTTCAATATCCACCAAACACTCTCATAATCTTCTCTGTATGTTTGAATAAATTTACAAGCAGAAAATGTGAAAATGCAATTTATTGTGTAATTTTGTGTAATGAAAAGAGGGCCAACTCGATGCTGACCTGACTGACTTAGCGTCTCATTAATCTTCCACCCATTTATATAGGATGATTTTATTTTTCACATAAATTAAAAAAAATTATTTAATGTTATTGAAAAAGCAATTTTCGAAAAGAATTTTCTAATTTACGCTTATTTAATTATCAACAACTAGTAATAGCATTGAAAAATAATGGTGGAAAATACTAAATCACTTAAAACTCTAGTCACTTCGAGAACTATGTTTATGTCTTTGAATGATTCCAAGTAGTAGGTAAATTAAAATCTATAAAATTACAAGATTAAGTGAGAAAAAATAATAATAATTAGGTAAATTAAATAAAGATATATAAGTAAAAGAACAAAACAAATATATTCTCAATAAAGAAGCGATATAATTTGAGATAAAAAAATATGGAAAGTCAACCTACATAAATCGAAAAGAGGAAGTATTACTTTTGGACTTGAAGAGGACAAAATGGTCATTCAAACTTTGACCTTTTCCCATATTATTTTAGTGTTAATTATGACATGTTTGGCAGAAATTAAAATTTTAATTTAAGTAAAAGTAAACAATAAATTTTAACTATATATTTTATGAGACCCACAATTTCTTAACTACACATTTTCTCAATTTTTTATCAAAATTTACTAAAAGTATAATTTTAATCCCATCAAATATATGTTATATTTACGTAACAGGAAACAAACCTCTCGAACTGAAATCGAGGTTTCAGCCCGGCTCCAAAAAAATTAAAATCGAAATTGAGAATCGATCGGATCCAAAACGATTTTTGGTTCTTGAATCGGAGCCGTGAATACTCGATTCTAAAATCGAATTTATCATTTTTATAAATTTTTTATTTTTAACAATTTATTCACATTGATTCTGGGACTTGATCCAATAAGTAGCAACTTCTGGTTGAAATATTTACAGTCAATTAAGAAATAACTTAAATATGTATTTGATGATATGTTCCGTTTCTTCTCTTTCTATTGGATATTGAAAATATAAATTGTATTGTACCTTAAATATGTATTTGATAGCATTTTATTTTTTTTCTATGTTTGCTAGATATTAGAAAGAGATTGAATTCTTCAACGCATATTTTTGTTAAAATTATTACAGATGGAATGGAACTTGAATTGATGATTTGGTTTATTGTTCAGTTTCAGTAATTACGCGGATTATAATGGGTATATTAACGAAATACCCAAAATGTGATAGGTGATTATAGATGTTGAAATACCCAGATTGACTGACTCGACATCGAAACATATTATACCATAATTTTTATTTCTTGCGTCATATTTTGTTCTTCAGATCCTCAACTTTTTCTCTTTATAACATTTTTTTAAAGCTTTTTCCTCGCCAAATTTTTATATTCAACATTTCATTAACTAACACATATCGTTCTTTTTGTTGTGTTTCTATCAAAATGTTCTTATTTTTATTTTTCTATTTTTAGTTCCAGCACAAATCTCAATCCAAGAATCTTAACTCAATTGCTATCTTCTTTACTTTAAAGACGTTGTGCGAAAAATGTTGGGTTTATTAATTTATCATGTGAACCTACATGTATAATTAATTGTGTATAAAAATATCTTAAAGTTGAGCCTAATTAAAGTAATATAATAAAAAATTAATATGTTGAGCTTATGGCATCTAAATAAAGTGTGGGTGAGAGTATATGCGTAGAGATCGTATTCATTAGGATTGTATTTGACGATGAGACAAATATATGTGGAAACTATAAATAAGGTTATGTTCCCCAATTCGTATGCAACTTCTCATTTTTTGTGGCATCCTATCAACACGAGAATACAAGAGAAAGCATATTGAAGAGGGATATCAAAAACGCACAATCAAGAACAAGAATTGAAAAATTAAGAATCAAGAAGAATGATTTAAACAGTTAATTTGAAGAACAAAATAATCAAGATTATGGAGCAGGAAGCAAAAATCAAGATCAAGAATTCAATAACTAAAAGAGCAAACAATCAAGATTCAAGATTCGGAATGAAGATCCAGTAATAATAATTTATTCTCAAAGAATTGAGGTATATTTACATTATTAATATTTTTGTTGATTTGATTTGAAGAATCTTGACAATTAAGCAATTATGTTTTCTAATTTTATAAGGTTTAAAATTCCATAAAATTTCAACAAATAATTCATATAATCGACGGTTTCTTCTATAGCCTCTATCAGAAGGAAAATAACTTTATCTAATCTGTTAGATCTAGAGACGACAACGGAGTTGAACGCCCCCATCTCCCCTCCTGTCCTTGAACTTTGGGAGATAAGAGTGCAGATGTGCAATTTATTTTTGTATTTGTATTTTAAATTAAAAATATAAAAAATTAAAATTCTGAGTCCGGGTGGGTCGAAATTTTTTAATCATCCTAGAAGCATTTCCAGTGAATTCTATTTTATGAAAAGGTATCTATGTGGCACAAGACTTATGGTCTGCTTAGCTTTAATACCTAGCAGATATCAGCATTCTAACATCATGACTATCTGCGATGTTTGATCTTGTCACCAGCAACCTTCACATTGCTACTTATTCACTTTTTACGCTTTTTAAAATAACTAGTGTTTTGCCCGTTCAATGCACGGGTTGTGCTATTTTGAAGGTAATATTAGCGTTTTAAATGTTAACGATTAATGATTAATGCAAACTCCCGACGGAATCGACTTGCCGGTCAAGTTACGGGGGTTCGGGTAACGCTCCCGACGGGATCAACCTGCCCGCCTGGCCGTGGGGGTCGAG
>CAIGRK010205101.1:0-11607 GCA_903798315.1 Fraxinus greggii
CTTCACCAAGATAAACTTTGATTGGTCTATTCTTGGCATTTATCTATACAATTGCTTCAGCCATAGTGCAACTATAAATCTCTTCCAACTCACATATGAATTGAACCGTCAACATATTCTTCTCTCATATTATCTTTTTTGGAGGTATAATACTATTTATCATTATGATGATTAAACATCGATGATGTGACAGTCTATATGAAATAATGAAATTGAATAGTTCAATTTTATGAAAGAGGAGGAGGTGGAAAGGGGAAGAGAGAGAGATAGAGTGTGAGAGATAATGAATTATCATTATATCGTTATGAAGATAAATATTACTCTTTTTTGAGAGATGAATCTTCAACACTTAAATTTCGTAACACTTGAATCTCATGAAACAACCATTATAGCTATTACTGCTAAAACTAATAGCTAATATACAACGAGAAAAAGATACACTTAAAACACAAGGAAAAAGAAATGGTCCAGTGTATTGAAGTAACTATCATGTTTGATTCTATCCTGCCGACCAAATCAATAGATCATTATCCAAAGATTAAGCCTGTTTGAAGACCATTATAACCCTCTGTTTGACGATCATTATTTTAAAACTATTTTTCTACATGCTCAGTTTCAATCACATATTTACACAATAAAATATTCTACAAGCAAACCCAAAACTTTCACCTAATTTTTAACAACACATTTTCCAAAAACTCACTATTCAAAACATCATTTTTTTTCCAATTTCTTTTTAACAACTGTTTGATAATCATTATTGAATAGTAATCTTTTGAAAAAAATGTGGGGTTAACAAATCGGAAAAAAATTTGAATTTATGTGCAAAATATTTTATTGTGTGAATGTACAGTTAAAAATGAATATGAAAAATAAAGAAAGTCAAACATGGGCTAAGTAATAAAGAACTCGCAACAGTAACTAAGTTCGTTCACACATTAAAAATGTTTCATCTATGAACGTACGTTCATATATACAATATCCGATCTTTCAGAAAAAATAAGGAAGAGTGAAGGCAAACAGAACAACAAAAAAGAAACAGATTGTTTCTTTAGGTGGGCTATGTGTCTAGTTGGAATTGCTAGATTAAAGGCAATTAGGGAAGAGGTCGAAAGAGTGATTAAAAGGGGAAGAAAAGGATAACGTAACATTTTCATGTACACTTCTCAAAATTCAAATTTTTTAACATTAACCCAAAAAATAAAAAATCTTTTTAGATAACTCTAAATAAAATGTGAAATTAATTGCTAACTTAATTTCGAATCAATTTAATTTTAATGCTAAAACCGAACACCAAAGAACAATACCTTCTAAGCTACAACCAGACTAGACTAAACAAAATTCAATTCATCAAGCTAATGTCAGTTAAACACAAGTACTTACAGAATTTCTGACTCTAATTAAAAAGCTATTTGATGGCTTTTTATAAAGGAAGGGATAATAGAATAGCTTATCTTCGGTTATACATTGCTTCCAAGGAAGGAGTCTTCAAACTGCAGCAAGATAGATAGATAGATTAATTTTGCAGCAAAAAGATGAGTACAAACAAGGCACATTCCAGAGATATGAAAAAGTTTCAAGATTGTAATGAGTAGAAAATACTAGGAAATCTTTCGGGTTTTAATCGAGAAATTATCGGTACACAAATGGTCAAGTAGCTCAAAAATAATCTAATAATATTTGGAAAGAGTAAAAGTGAGTCTTCAAACTGCAGCAAGATAGATAGATAGATTAATTTTGCACCAAAAAGATGAGTACAAACAAGGCACATTCCAAAGATATGAAAAAGTTCCAAGATTGTAATGAGTAGAAAATACTAGGAAATCTTGTGGGTTTTAATGGAGAAATTATCGGTACAAAAATGGTCAAGTAGCTCAAAAATAATCTAATAATATTAGGAAAGAGTAAAAGAAAAAGGGAATTTTCAAAAGAAATAATACAAATGCTCTCTGAACAACCCAATATGCATCAGACAAGATTTTATACTGATTAATAAAATAAAGTAATCAATAAATTCGTTTTTCAGCGTGAATTTTACAAATGAACAAAATATGCATAGATAAAAAAGATTGAACCTTGATTGCCCAACACTTGATCTTAGGCCAGATGCCGATCTTCCACCTAGCCGCTTTTCTTTCTTTCTGGACAAGAAACGTGGGAAGTCCAATATCTGCCAAGGCGCCAAGCCGACCAGACAACCCACCCCACTACAAAAAAGCACAAGTACGTGTTGTACAAACAACAATGCCATCAACAAAAGAGCAGGCATCCAAAGCAGGAACGAACAGAAACAGTTAAGTGCCACATCACATGGATGGTGCAAGGAGGTTATTGTATCCCAGACTCCCCAGTTCTGCATAAAAGAAAATAAATTCCGCAAAGATAGCTCTTTGGAGTGTAGCAGCAAGTTTGGCCAAGTGGATATGATATCAATGTTCCATCAAAGCAGTTTCAGTCTCTGATAATGGAGCTGCAACAGAATGCAATGGAATTACAGACAAGTAAAGACAAGAACAATAAAAATGTAATAATGTGAAAAGATTTACAGATAACAAGAAAAAGAAAAGGTTGAACAACGGCTAAACATTGTTGCATGTCGGAAGAAAAAACAGTTTTACAATTTGACGGGAAAAACAAAGTTACATAAACCCCAAGCAACTTGACTCGTCATCCACCTAACACAGAACAAAGAAGAGGTTGGAAAGTTTTTGACCATGTACAACTTCACTACAAAAGAGAAGCTGGATTCCAACAAATGGAAGCACCTTTCTGGATGCAGCAATTTGAATCATTGCATACTAGTTCTCTGCATACTAGTTCTCTGCGATCTTTAACTTTTTACATTTTCTCCTCCGGGTAGTGGAGAATTTAAAATCTTTTTTCAAGGCTGAAGTAACTCTCACGGTTAGCTGACAGGCAGCTAAGAATATACATAATTTCCCTGAGGCGCCATCTTAGTATGAGAAAGTTCCATTTGAGAACCATGTTCTACAAGAATGATTTCTACACTATACCTGCTCATATCATATGTTCCAGGTAAATTATTCAAAGGCACACATACAAGTCAAGTGTCCATAGAAGCAAGTCAGTAACCAACAATAACTTATCAAACAAGCTTGACATTATTTCAGAAAGAAAAAAATAAATAAATAAATAAATAAGCCCTAAAAGGACCGACGAAGTTCACATCAACTTACCAAGCAAATCCTCGTAAGTATCTGCCAATAGTGATGTGTCTATTAGCAAAGGAGGTGAGAAAACTTGATCTTGAGTTACATCCACGTCATAAAATGACCTATGAGCATCAGAAACTGAAGAATTTGAACCAACAGCAGAAAGGAAGCCGTTGACACCGTCAAACTCATCGAGTGAATCCAAATCATTTAACATGTAGTCAACTCCATCATACTTGCCCCCAAAATGATTGTCTGGAGCACAAGCCTCAAGCAAGGAAGGATCTGCTTGAGGTGTGAATAATTGTCTACTCTTCAAAGAATTAGGCTTCTTCTCTTGGTCAAAACGGGAAAACCCATTCCCTGGAAGCGGTACAAAGAAGTGCTCAGAGCTATCATCAGAATGGCTGTCTTGGGATGACTCCAAGTTGCAGGATTTAGATGAAAGAGCAGCTTCTCTAACAGATCTCTTCAAGTTTTCGGGGAAAAAATGATCTTCATCTGCAGAAACAGGGACAAATAGAATAATAAACTCTAACATAAAGAACACGTAATTAAAACATGCATGTATAACATAGGAACTGCAGAATAAAGACAAACCATGTGGTGGGTTATCTATACTACTCTTTGACAGAGGCTGTTCCACAGATTTCTTGTCAGAAATATTTTCCAGTTGATTGGATTGAGGTATAGTCTGTCGTTTTTGTGTGTTCCCACTTTTTCCAGAAGAATTTGGTGCGGAACTAAACAGTGGTGGCAATTTTAAAGCAGGGGGGCTAGCTGATGCTTTTTCAAGCTGCAGAGATGATAATCTTGAGGTCATCTCGGCAAAATCATCAATCCCACTTTCCTGGCCATTAAAATAATTTTATCAGGAGCAATCTGAGAAGCCCAGCGAAATCATAAGATTGTGTTCCACAGAAAATGATTCGAATAAAAATTGAAAGAGAGAAATACCAATATCCTTCCACTGCCCTGTGCCTGGATAGGCGAGTTCAATCTACCATGATGTTTATTCACAGTGGGGAGATGCGACGATATACTGTTAACTTCCTCTGTAAGCTCTGAGATTGAATTCTGTATGGTCGGGGCAACATCCTTTAGTTGATCAATTAGCACCTGTAAAAAAACCCAACTTGTATGAAAAAGTTTCAATAGGAGACATCTAACTTAGCCACTCCACTATATCCAATTATAGAATAAAAGCTTCAGAAGGGTTTCACTTGAAACTTTGTTCAACACCATCTGGTGAAAATTTCAAGTTACATCCACGCATTAGATTGACCTTCTAACCTCTTCAATGGGACCACAGTGCGTAGGTCAATAAATTCATTATTCACCTGTATGCTATCCAGATGCTGCTGATGTTCAGCAAGTGTTGCAGCCAAAGACTCAGCATGACTACTGGTACCACCATTATGCATACTCCGTAGGAGCTCTGGACCCTCTCCATCATTGGCTTTTGCCTAGGAAAATCATAATGTGATAAAGATCAGTATGCTGTTTGTAGATGAATTTAAAGATGAGAAATGATATTACAATATTTGTGAGCAAAAATCTTCACATCAACACAGCTAAGTTTAAAGGAGCTTTTTGACTGTGCAAGTAAGAATATTTCACAAACATAAATGATAAAAACAAGTTAGATTTCAAGACACTTTGTTATAAAGATACATGATACAAGTGAAAGAATAGACGTCCTCTACAAAATCAAGCTCAAATGTGAGTGTGCATCTAGGTCAAGAAAGAAAGCAGTAACACTTGATATTTTACCATGACTAGTAGATATGAAGCGTACGAAGAAAGTCGGCATAGCTTGCAAAGAATAGGAGAAATAGGTCAAAGGTAAAACAATTAAGGGACACAGGATGACGTGATATAAACTTTATTATATTTTGGTTACATTGGACCTCTCCATAAATGCAGTACTAAATTAAATAAAATTAAGAAAAAGTATTCAAGAGGGAAACCTCAAATTTATTTAAAATAAGGCTTAGCTTGTTTTGGTACTATGCCATAACTATATTTTGCACATAGCCAGAATCTTATGCCAAAAGTGGGTAGATAAATCGCTCAATTTTTCGATACCCATTTTTCACCAATCACCATGTCCCCTAATCAAAATTTATTTCATACTTAAGCCTGCACACCACAAAAAGGGGGGCATTTACTGCATTCCACAAAAAAGCTTCATGAACACAATTACTAATAAGGAGAAATTACTGGATCATCACCAGCCTGAGCAATGATAAAACACGCTCCCACAGAATTTAAGTCGTTATCAACCAGAGCAAAATTCCTTATCAGCACAAAACAACATACCAATTGCAGTGATTGTTTGTGTATGCGTTGTAAAGCATGCGTCCAACGCCTCAAAACTTCTGCTATGTCAACAGTCGGCTGCCCTCTCAAGCTTCTTTCATCTAGTCGAGAATTTTTTACATCATTTCCTTGAGCATAGGAATAATCTAATTTACCTTTGTTCTTCTCTTTGTTTAGATTTTCTTTTGGACCCTCAATTTCCTCATTATCTAGGTGTGATGGAGGTTGATTAGCAGAAGGAACTAGAGAGCTTTGATCCATTGCTGCCAACAAAGATGAACCCGAGATGCGATATCTGGAACAGAATGTCAAACATTAAGTCAGTCACTAAAGACAATTGGTATTCGATAGAACCAAAAAGCTTTATGACGACATTACCGATGCTCACGATGAGCTATAAGATCCTCAATAGGGCCCGACGCAAGAACCTCATGTTGACCTATATAGAAATTATGTATGTATTAAGGACCACGCTCAGTGTTGTATGACACAATAAAACTTTGTTGATTATAGTTTACTTGGAGATTGCTATATGAAAAACTGGGGATTACAATTATAGACTAAGATTCACTTAGATTTGCAAACAAAACAGATAAGAATGGTATAAACAGAGTGAGAACCACTTAAGAGACTGCAAATTGTCTGAGAAAATTACAACAGAAATTTTCAATTTTTCAGTCAAGCCAGCATTGAAGTAACAGTGGGCATGACATAATAGAGAAGTACATCAGGCAGTGCTTGAAGACATCCAAATGCAGCAACTAAAAATGAAATGACAATACCAAACAGAACAAGTTCTTGTACGTGTTTTTTCCACCATAGAGAATAAAAACCTTCAAATAAAAGCCAATTACTATTGGCATTGTTCCTAACATGTTCATTTGAGCAGCAACAGTAATCTCCTATGGGTAACCATGTCCTGCGCAAGTTTGATATTTTCTTTGGGTCACAAGATGATGAACCAGGAAGGACTGAACACGCAAAAATTACATTTCAACATTAACCTCCAACTAATTATGATGGTCCAAGCTGAAGAACAGTATGCCATTACTTAACCATGTATACAGCACTACCAATGGCAGTTTTCTCAAGTGGTAACTTTTTCCCCAGTTGCCAGTGATCCAGCAACTACCTCCGATTGGTCATGCACTAAAAGAAGAGAAAATAATAGAAGAAAAGATTTGCACATGTCAGCAGTAGTGAAGCACGTGTCCGAATTACAATGACATCTAGACAAGTAGCTATTTGCCAAATTTTTTCCATAGATTTTGACTGTTTTTGGGTGGCACTTCTTTTGAGAGGTTGATAAAACCAATGTTTGTTAGTTTTTTGGAGCACTAACCATTCAAAATTAGTGTAGTGTAATTTGAGCTGTATTACTCAACTCACCAAATAGGTGATTTTTTTGCCTTCTTCAAATTTCCTTCCAATTTTACTCTCTCTAATACAATTATTTCCATATCCACCCTAAAAAGGAATGTACCTTGGACAAAAAGAATATAAATTCCTCTTCAAATAAATCCTTCTCTTCAATCCAAATGCTTCAAAATACTCTTCATATCTTCCATCAGGTACATTCTCTCACTCTTCTCTCATACTTGTTATCTTTTTTTTAATAACCTCTAGCATGTTAATGAAAATGCAATAAAATAACTGAGTTCATATCTACAAACAATTATCTTGCAACTTGTATTTTGTTCAACAGATGAATGTCATCTCTTAAAAAGTATCTAGCAGAAAGAGCTTAGATGTACATACTCATGAAAATTAGTTCATTTTTCTTCAACTTATAATCCAATAGAAAATGTTGGCATGTAAGAGCTTATTCAAATGAAAAATAATTATTCCAAAGATTAGTCCATACGCAATAGGAAATGATTGGATAATGTAAAGTCATATTGAATTGTAAGGAGAGATATACGATTGGACTGTTTTAAAATTCGCTACTAAAAACAACCCAAAATCAGACGCTTCATAAACGCTCAAAACCAGTACTTCGAAAAAACCCCATAACCGGTACTCAAAACTCCCAAACAGGTTTTTAAAGAAAGCATGTCATCCAATTTCATTAAAAGCCAAAGCAAACCAAAAAATAAGCACAAATTATAGTATACCCAAATAAATTAATGAACAACATTTCTTTTAAGTAAAATTTCAGTCTAGCATTAGATGTATGCAACAGAAATCCTGAATGCCATTTGATTTAAGAGATGCTAACCTTTTATTTATTGGAATCAGATCAAGTAAAATTGACATAGCGTCAAAACTAAAGAACGGCAAGTTTTTGTGCTTACTCTTGCGAGATAACAAGGAGTCCCACAAGCGAGTAGCTCTCTGAACCATATGAGAGTTTTGACTTGAGCTAGAAACAAGCTCATCCCAATGTTCACCTTCCAACTTCACTTTGTTTCTTAAATCATGTAGTTTCTCAAGCTCTTGTTGTAGATACGCCTAATATCAAGAAAGACATATGGATGCAAGAAAAACCTCACGCTTAGAAAATAATGTGAAATATTTCAATTTTCAAGCCCTCCAATAATCCAATATAATATAATCATTATTCACCTCTTCAGCAGATAGACCGCGAAACTCAGCTGTCATTTCATGAGCCAAATTGGACCACATGGCCTGTCTCTGCACTGCTGTCTCTGCATTTTTCAGAAATCTTCTTCTNACCTCTTCAGCAGATAGACCGCGAAACTCAGCTGTCATTTCATGAGCCAAATTGGACCACATGGCCTGTCTCTGCACTGCTGTCTCTGCATTTTTCAGAAATCTTCTTCTTTCAAGAGCTATTCTACCCTGTTAAGGAATAAATAAAAGGCTGAGGTACATAAGTATGAAACTCATGTTGAAAACGCTGATCAAGTAAAAGAGCAAATATGTACGAAAAAGAAGGCTAGTGTTTTTCTAGATTGATTCACTACCAAAACATCAAGGACTGTTATCAAAATTTGATGATTAACTCTAGCTCCTTGTACCTATTAGATCAGACTTATCCTCAGAACAAATGCTCTTCACCCTCTCTTCAATATGTAAAATAGATAGAGAAAAAATTTTGTGTACAGTATTTAAATAAATCGGCTGTGCCATTCCATTCACAACTCATTGCAGCGTCATTAATAATTCAGTAAGTGGGAAAAGAAAAATTGAATGCACGTTCGTTCATTTTGCTCTGTGATTGTCAGTACTTAAGAAGAAAATCAGAATCAGTATCCCAGTAAGTTATTTTGTTCTGGACAGTTAAATAAATCATTACAAGAGAAGAAAATTGTGCTTTGTTGATATAAAAGATCTTCCTACAATAGGTAGAAAAGGGTCAACAGAGAACAGCTTTTAAATTTTTGTAACCCTAACCCAAATATTTCTCCAAATATAACAACGAATTCTTCAGAACACAGGTTTCCCTTCGTAAACTTTAATACATAGAAACAGAACATCATTTAGGGTCAGTAATCATAGTCAAATGAACAGTAGCGTTATTCAACAGAAAAACAGTTAGTCTGGCGTTCTTTTCTCCATTGCCATTCGTGGAAAAAAAGAAAGAGCGTGTAGGTCATTAGGAGTAAAATCGTTTCTTTCTCAGTTAAGGGGGGAAAAAAGATCAGAAGCAGAATTACCTTAGTTACAGGAAGTAATGTAGCTGCATGCGAGAAAGCTACATCTGTCAATGGAGCAGGCAGTGGGTTGGATGATACATCAGCTGCAAATGTTCGCCTGTGAACCTCTCGCAGAGCATGCAAAGAAAGTTGCCACAGAAGTTCGATGAATCTGCATTTGGCATGTAAAATTTATTGTGGACTGGATGTGTTTATAAATTGGCCATCAGACTACAACCATTGAGAGCTCCATATGCGTTCATAGTTCCAGCAATATGTAAGACAGTAAAACACATGGAAACATGATAAAGAGGACTTAGAGGAGTGAATAGCAAAACGGTCATCCCTCCAAAGTGGAAAAATAAAATAAATTCCTTCAGAATTCAATGTCCTTCAAATAAGAATGAAAATTGGAGTAAACAAGCAAAAAACTAATAAATTATAATGAATATAATATCATCACTCAAAGACAACGCAGTAAAAGAATTGTGATAGAAGACAACCCAGTAAAAGATTATTGCTTGTAAAAGTGAATTAGTGATAGATACTCCCATTGAAACCGAAAGTCATAAGAAATATATCTAAATAAACTTTGCCCATCGTCACATGATCCATTGTCTTGAGTGATGCAAAAAAATAGGTTTAAAAATCAGAAATGGTTGTCAAAATCCAATACTGTTACTGAATAAGTAGAATAGATTGAAAGTACTACCAAAACTAATAGAAGTAGGAAATTCCATATACCCACAAAATTTAAAACACATCACACAGCTTATAGAAACAAGCTACCAAATTTTATATCTCAGTTTCATGTGTTTACAAATCCTGTTGAAAATGTGTCCAAATAAAACACAAATTCTGTATTTCGTAACTATCATTGAATGGACATGTTTTCAAAAAGTTCATCCATGGAGTGGAATTTCAAGAGCATTAAATATCCAATCATGTAAGGTTGAGTGACTTAATGCTTCTTTATTCCAAAATTGGATCTATTCTGTCAATCCATTAAATAATCAAAACTAACTCCATGTGAACTGAGTTAATATTGTCTTCGCTCCTGTAATCGCAGGTCAATTAATAATGCAACTGAGGATAGTTGGCATGGTGCCTATTTAGAGCGTGTTCGGTAGAGATTCAAATCAGATTAAAATTGAAAAACTAACTGTTATTGTTGACTTTTATTAGACTAGTGAGACCCAATAACGGCTATATTTTCAATTTTAATTGACTTTTAATCTCTACCGAACAAGCTTTTAACGATTATTTAATTAACTCCGTATATACGTCCTTGTTTTCATCACATTGGAACAAGCAACACGGTGACACTCCCAAAACAACACACGAGTGCCAAATTTCCAAAAAGATAGTAGTGCCATTGCGATTTTAGTGAAGTTCAATAAAAAAAGGGGTAAAAATATATAACTAGTTTAATCCAAAAATATATCAACTAAATAGCTGAAAGTACATTCTGATCAAATCAAACATGAACAAAAATCCTAACACATGAACCTCGGTCCGCAGCAAGTGGCAAGTGATGAAACCCTCGAATTGCTCCTAGGCAACGCCCCTTGAGATTCAAGCTCGCTAATAATCCCTTGCACAACCTAAATTTCCCAATTAAAACTCAAATTTAGTTTAACCAAGTTACATATATAGTTATACATCTGAGAAGTTCAATAAATCAAGACCGGAATTACCTTCCGAAACTCACGAGACTGAGCCGAATCAAAAATCGGCCACACCTTATCAAAGTCCTGTAAGATCCAGATGCCAAAAGACTTTTCAATAAAATGAAAATATATCAAAACCCTCAAAAGAAAAAAAAAATACGTTTAGACATCTGAATCTTTAAAAATCGCGTGTACTTTGGCTGATTGAATAGGGCCACGGAGAGAGGAAAGGATGAAGTATAGAAGCTGTTCGCCTAATTTCGGGTTGGAATGACGGAATAGTCCGACCCGAGGAGTCCCATTGTTCGACCCGATTCCGAATGTGGCCGGATCCAAACCAAGTAACAAGCAATTCGTGTACATCGCACTCTCCAGCTCTATCTCCCTCTCTTTCTCCCTATCCATCGTCATTACACAGTCTCTCCTCTCTCTCTCTCTCTCTTTCTCTCTCTCGCTGTGCGCGAAATTCGGGTTGGTTTGTTTCCGATTTGATTTGTCTTGGTTTCACTTTTTAAGGCATACCTGTGTAATCTTTGAAATGATGAGACCTGGAGGATTGTTTAAATTGCGAAATTGCCTCTAATTTGGTTGTAATTTTAAATATTGGGGTGAAACTGAAATTTTCTTAAAGTTAGGTGGGGCCCGGCGGGATGAAGGAATCACGTTTGGAAAATTTTGAAATGTTCGGTGGTTGTCTCTAATGTGCGCCGCTTCACTTATTCGCCCCAACTTGACTTAAATGTTTCAATAGCCAATGAGCTTTGAATTGTATCACGACTTATTTATCGAACTTTCAAAATTATCTTGGTGACCACTGAACTTCACTCCGTCCAACTCCATCAC
>CAIGRK010205242.1:0-11649 GCA_903798315.1 Fraxinus greggii
AGAATTCATTTTTTCAAAATAATGCGTATCAAACACACCCTTAATATTATAATCTTATCGCTATTCTTGAGCTCATTTATTGCAAATAAACATTTTTCATTCAAAGGGGATAATGCTCTACGAACCTTGCATCATATGAACCAACATTATTCTATTTTTCTTGAGGGGTCAGTCAGATAGGGAAGTTTATCGTACACATTTAAAACTCATATTTATGCCTTTGATCTATTTTTTCAACAAAACTACATTACACCTTATATAAATCATTCTTTCTTTTTGCTTATTATATAGTTCCACTTTAATGAGGAAAAAATTGTAATTTAGTTGTTGCCAATTAAGGATAATTTTCCTAAAAATCACTATTCAAAACTATATTTTTTCCCCCAAACAAGGGCTTAATAACATTTGGTAATGTGTAAACTTTAGGTGATACGTAATTTTTTTAATTTAAGGGATACGAAGGAGATGGGAAGTTAGGGATAGCAGATCTCGACTCCTTTCGAGTATATAAAATAAAAAAAATGTTTATTTGATTTGAAAATTGAGATACCTTGTCATTTATGGAGTATGCCCTACCTAATTCTTTCTTAGTTTTTACATATGAAAAAAAAATACGGCACAAACAATAGAAAAATAACATGAATATAGTTCATTATTGAAAAATCTAACAAAATTAGCTAGCAATTTACCATTTATTTTCTTTTTCTAGTTCTTCTGTTTTATTTTCCATCAAATACCTATTTTATTCCCCATTTAACTTATTTTCCTTTTCTTCCTGTCATTTTCTCCTACCAAACACACCCTCATATTCCCCATGGACCCAACCCAGTAGCCGCTTACAGAGTTAGATCTGATGTTCAACTTTTGCTGCCCAATTTGCTATCTACCCAATCAGTTATTGACGAGTCATTTTAAATTAATATGTCATTAATTTAGTAGATTAGTAGTGAAGTTAATTAGGGTAAATTTGAGATGACATAATTATTTAAAAATAACATGTCAATAATTGATTGGACGAACAATAAGTTAGACAGTAAAAATTAGACAGCAATTCTCAACTCAAATTCTACCGTTTCAGCCTTCATATAGAACTCATAGAAGTTTGGGAAAATTGCACCGTTGATCTCAAAGAAATAATCAAAGTAGGAAGTTGGTTCCTATCATTAAAAAATGAGCAAATTGGTCCTCAACAACAGAAACAATACGAATCTTTTTAAAATTGTCACCGCACCAGCTAGTATATCCGACTTTGCAAAGCTAAATTACATTTCTCAACTAGGGTTGATGTCCCAAAAAATCCGAAGCAATGTAACTGTCATATCACACGTGATGGTTAAATCGAAATTATAATACAGTAATTGAATATTGATTGTACAATAATAATGAATCATTAAGGGTGTGTTTGATCCACATTATTTTGGAAGAATGTATTCTGGAATAGTAGATTGATGGAGAATGTGTGGTTGAAAAAGAAGGAAAAGTTATTGATATGATGGAAAATATTTTTTTATTGAAGAATGTGTAGTTAAAAATGAGTAGAAGAATGAGAATAAAAATTTTAATGTGTACCAAACAGGGGATAAGGATCATATTGCTCATTTTTCAAATGAAGATCAATTTGTTCGATCTAAATGATCAGATATAATGAAAGGTGAAGGATAAAATACTCATTTTAAAACATTGAGGATGAATTTGGTATTACTGCAGTAGATCAGGGACAAATGATGCTATTTTCACTAAAAGTTCTGAACGGTATGTTGAGGTCGGAGTTTGCGAAGCCTTTAGTTATAGTAAATGTTTTTTTGGTATGCTTACTTGAAGTGGATAACCATATTGTACTAGTTGTAGAAACTTAAGAGCGTTGGCTGTTCTATGACTATTCAAACTATTTATTCCATGAACTTTGTTAGGTGGTGCACTGAGGTGCTGCTTTTTCTGGATCTTTTTCGGTGGATCACCAATGTCTTGTACGTTTGACATGCTATCTATAGAATTCTCGATTCTTGGTGGGATACCGCTTTATGTGCTGCACACACTTCCATTGATCGATTAGTTTATCCAGCCCGGGAATGGGATCGGGCTCTTGTACTTGGTCATATTTGGTTTGCTGTAGTTTAGCTAAGTTGTTATTGGACTTCCTTGGTGTAACTCAAGCCTGTAGATTATATTAGAAATAATCAGGATTGACATGTTGATCTTGTTGTTCGTGTCAGTTTGGAAAGTAACATAGTAGAATGATGTGATCAATGGTATAAGGATATCTTAAGCTAGTTGTAGGCTAGAATGGTATAGTTTAGATCAATTCTCTTTCAGTGGTCATTTTACACACATGACTTTACGAAATAAGAGCACGAAGTTCCACCCTTACTCTACAGCATTAACCGAGTAGCTAAACATGTTTACAACATCATAGGATTCCTCTCACATATGCCGGCCCTGAAATTGTTATGGATGAGGGAATTTATTCTGAGAGAGAATTATCCCTAGGACCACAATAAATTGACTAGAACAACTGACATGACGAAACATGGGAAACGAATAAGGAAGTGTCAAATTGATATTCCGATAGAAAACATCAGTTCCCATCCTAGGTGAAACAGCCAATGAATTTACTAAGTACCTTTCAAATTAATCGATGTGGGACCTTTATCTTTTAAGAAAAGAAACCATTTTATGATGCTAAGGAGAGTCATTATGCTATATGACTTATTTATTTTTGATAGTCAATGCATCATTGAATTATTGACTTCTGCATTTATCCATTTGTCAACATTTCAGTTGGATAGGAAAGAAGCAAGTGCTAGCATTGGAAGTAAAGCTAAGTATATCATATTTATAATAGTGTAAAAGGATGCTAAGACCGTCTATACGGAAAAGTGATTCTAAATTATAGGCTATGAAATTTTGGGCATGATTATCCAACCCCAAGTTTACTGGCATTAAAGGTTAGCTTCTTGATTGTGGGGGGAAATTTAGATATCGCTATGGTCTATTGATAGCAGTGCCATTCTCATACATAATGTAGAATTGAATACTAAGCGCATGCCCATATAATCAACCAAGTTCATTGGGTTGCTCAACTCATTTATGAAGCTTTACATAACTATGTCCTTGAGCGGTTTCTGGGTTTATGTCCTTGAGCGGTTTCTGGGTCTTACCCAAACTACAATTCAAATTTACGCTTCGGCACCAGTTTGTGGTTTGCCTATTCTGCTATTCTGAATGAGTGTCCTAGTTTCCTTTTCACTATCTCTCTTCGGCACAATTAAAATGTTAAAACTGTTGTGCTTGTGCAAGTGGCATAGATAAAGAGACCATGTGGTTCTGAAAGATTCCACTTAGTGGCTCTGGCACCAAGATGAAATGCATTGTGCGTACACTTCATTGTCCCTGAAGAATTGATCATCTTTTTTGATGTATATGGCGTTTTATTCTTCAAGTCTATCAGTTTTAATTTCGTTAAGAGCCTCTGCTTGAAGATTCAGACGATTGATTTTATTTGGAGCTCAATTATCCTGAAATGCAAATGGAGCCATGGGGCACTCACTTGGCTTTTTATCACTGGAAAAAAGCATTCTCCTCTTAGGAATGCACATGAGTGGAGCTGAGAATAGATAAATACTTGAAAAAACTTATTGATTGAACTCACGTGGAATCGAACCGAATGCATCAATTGAAATTTGAGCTAATTTAAGCAAGCCTGGGGACAATTTGAAATCTCAGCTTCATTAGCAAAGAGATCCTTTGTAGAACAGAATGTAAGATAAGTATCCATATAGTTGACTCTATTAGTAATCCCCTCGCTGATTGTGTCAAAGTCCTTAAAGCGGAAAGGATCGATTGATAAAACTGCATGCATTTAAGAGAATAAATGTTTGATTTCCAACTTTCTAAGGTAAATTGAAAGGTGGTCATCTTCACCCTCGCTTAATGGTATTTGTGTTGCCTAAGTCATATATTTTTGTATTCCAATTTGCGGCCACGAGAAGGGATGTACGTCGTTGGTGATTTTATGACGAGAAAAGATGATTTCCATGTTGCAAAACCTTCGACTACTGTTGATGAAAGTATCTCTGACCCTTGTTCTGAATTTGTGTACTAGGTTACGTTTTTATCAGCACCAAGTAGTTTCTTACTGGTCCAAGTCTGCTACCATATGAAATATTGACATTATCACACGGTGAAATGTGGTTAGAGCTGCCCTACAAGAAATTAGTGTCATGGCAAATCAATTTCAGCATCATATAAAATGTGCAATATGGTTCTTCAGCTTCTTCGTTGGGCCACTTAAAGTATAAGGTGAAAATTATTCAGTGATTTCTCTCCCAAGAGTTCCTCCAATTCGCTATTTGGATTTTAAGTCAATTAGGTGGCCCCATGACTCGGAACTTTATTCTTATGCAGGCTTGTGCCTATAAATTTAATAGTTATATGTGTACTTATTTTGCATTTGTTAGAATCTAGAAATTCTAGCTGAGATATTGGAGATCTACCTCCATCCCGATGAAAGTTTACTGAGAACAACCTCTCTCCAAGGCCTCCCACGAGCGCCCTTATAGTGAGTGTGAGTTTAATGTGATGGGCCTAGAAGAATTAGGAAACCAAATCCCAGATACTTGGATATGTTGACAGCAGAACGTGGAGGACCAGTTCAAAAGGATGCAGACATGGAAGCTGGAGCTGTTCAAAAGGAAGTTAGTTGCCCACTAAGTGCTTGTCTTTGGGCGCAAGACTAGGTAGTATTGTTGAGCTGGTTGAGTTTATTTAGGAGGTAGCTGTTGGTTGATTTCTTTAAATAAGTCTACAGACAATTAGTTTAGGTGTGAATTTGATTGTGTCGTGGTCTTATCTCCAGCTCAAATTGGAGAATTCTATTGCAATTCAAGTATTCAGTTTTATGCAATTTCTTGGGTTCCAACGTAATATGCCTCTAGATATATGTTCTTTTCCTTTCTGAACGTCTAATTTTACTCTTTAGTTCTTCAAATTTTGTTCTGGAGGTGAGTTCCTTGTTCAGTCTTCATCATAGATGTTGAATTTTGTTGTATATTTTTTTCCCTGTTACTCCCACTGGTTAAATATGTCTATTTTCCTATGCATTTGAGACATTGAAAATACACGGTTTCTATGGCACGTAAAAAAGTAAGGAAAATATTAAGGGTACATAATTCTTAACATATTGGTGTCCGGACACATGGGGCGCTATATACCTAAAAATAAATGGTTAGTATCACACATTTGACGTTTATTTTATTGTCATGCATTTATAGGGATAGTAGTATTTATCTTATCTATTTATAAATTAAATTTCCGTTTTATCACAGTACTCACAAGAAGAGTTGAAAAACAGTGTACTGATGCAACAATTTTGGACATATCCCTATTTTGACTAGAAAGTGCAGTTAGCAACGGTCTTCTCGTCTAGGGTTTTATGTTTTAATACTGAACTCTTGGTAACACTGGCGGAGGGAGGGGTGGGTGTAGCCCACCCTTGTCGAACCCCAATTTTGGTAAAAAAAAAAATAGTTACAGCTCATTTTTTCCATTGTCCAACCCAGTAGTCCCGTGAATTCTGGCTCCGTAACAAATAAAGCAATGTAACATAAAAAAGAAAAAATGACAATGGAGCTGTAATGTCAATATGAATTTAGCAGTTTGGGGCGTGTGATTCTGACATGGGTTAATAGGGGTAGGGGCTCACCCAAAAATGAGCCGAGCGGCGAAATTCTCGTACTAGATGCTCTTCAACTCTTATTCGATGGCCCGTAAGACAGGCAAGCTATTTCGTATGCGAGCTCTCCAACTCGCTTACGAGTCGGCTCGTAATTTTAAATGAAAATGCTTTTTAATTAAAAAAATTGGTGAACCGCGAGATGGATCGTATTCGGCTCGCCCATTTGTGAGAGCGAGTTGGATGACATGGTGGGTGGAGCTGGATCGTATTCGACTCGTCTTATTTAACATCCTTATACGTTATAAGTATTAAACGACATTTAGCGAGTCATATGTTGAGAATGTTGTGAGACTTTCTTTGGCTTTTTAACCCTCATAGAGAAAGTTGATTATATCAATTGCTACAATTTTTATTTATTGCCCTACATTTTAATTTTATCCTTACTTTTAAGGTTACCTGGAATCTTTAGTATTCATGTTCGTTGAATTCAATTATACCTTCTATCACAGATAATCATTAGTATTCCTCACCCTCACCTCGATATCTATCATTATGTAGTTCGTGCAATGCAACTCTTAACATTTACGTCGTCATTGTTTGGTTTCCATTTTGGAGAATTTATAAATTTTGGAATGGTGATTGATGGGAGAATGTGTGGTTGAAGAATAATGAAAAGTTTTAGATTTGTATGTAATATTATTTTATTTGAAAAACGTGTCGTTAAAATTAAGCAAGAGAAAAAAAATTTAAAATTTTTGTGGGGCTCAACAAATTTTAGTTGTCGAATTTATGTCCTCACTTTTTTGTCCTATGTTTTATTGTCAACATCCTATTGATCAGCACATCTTATCATTATCTTTTTTCGATTTCCTCCATTTTTATGAATGATAGCTTTATTTTTGGGTTAATTTCAACAAAATCAAGGATTTTTTCCTAAAGGAATAGCGAAATATAACGAAGAAAAATAAAAATTGAATAAAAGTTAGATATAAGCTAATCAAACTAAATAACAAACAGTCCCCAACAACCACATCAAAAACTCGTTACTATAAGTATCTGCAAGAGTACGACGTCATGTCATGGATAAGTAATAAAGTGTAAGTAAAGTATTGTTTCTACGAGGATTGTGCATGTAAGGATCATGACAAACAATTAAGTTGATTATAAGTTCGAATATCGTCTTATGGTGACTAAATATTTACGAATAATTTTTACGTAATCTAACTTCAATCGAAATTAATGTGGTAATCAATTAACAATTCAAGAATTTATATTATAACTAATTTAAACTAAACAAATTTAATCTACATTAATATATTTACAGAAAATTATGGCATTAAGTGATTAGAAATTTCGAATTCATCTAGGTCAATTAATATTCATTCAATCCAACATCATTTAACCATTTTTCTTGTGTATTAACAATCGAATAAATTGATTTTTGCTAGTAATCTCTCTCGAGCGAAACTAACCCAATTCATATGTCCGAATTTATCATAACTCTATGTAAATTGATAAACATGTAAAAACATTAATTCAGAGGAATTTAATGTTTGTAAGATTATCTCTCGATCTCTTATTAAAACCTATGTTACTTATGCACGAGCTAGACAAATATATCTCTCATCGATGTCAATATTGTCTCTCAATCAAGCAATTGAATGTCCATTAAATATGCAATATGCGATTAACACATCATCAAAGTTGCATGAATTTTTTTTTTTAATTAAATAAACACTAAGCTAAGCTATATGTTTCATCCTAACAACCAATTATTTAGTCGCTCATAATTATGGAATTAAACTGTACAATGATAAAAAATATTATCGGATCAATACAATAAAGGAAGAAAAGAATCCAAGAGATTGTTGTTCTTCGACACCCAATTCTCAACAATGAATTTTTGAACTCTTCTTGGATTATATCTCCCGACCAATTGATGCATATAAACTTTCGTATCCTAATTTAGGGTCACAATTCTTGATAGTTTATAAATGAATCTATATAATGTGCCTAAAAAATGTGCCTCACACTTTTTTGAATGAAAGACCCCAATTTGGGTTTAAAATAGAGTATAAATATAATAGGGAACCATAATTTTTGTCAAACTAGGATATTCCAAATTGTTGAAAATTGTACTTTCGCTTGTGCAATTTGATCCTTATTTTCTCTTTATGTTTAGATTGAGCCCTTAAATATTACAATTGAGGTCCTTTAACTTTTAAACCTAACTCATTGATCCCCTTCTTCAAAATTTATACAACTTTAGTCCTTTTATATTATTTATAATTCATTTTCATACGTCCTTCTAATACCAAGTTTTCTCCTAAAATAAACAATAAACTAATAAAGTTAAGTATTTCATTCATAGAATTACTCCCAAATGTCATTTTTTTTAATGATTATTTACACTTATCATTCAGGCACATTGGCAAGGACATAGAGGTGGGTTATTTAGCAAAATTGGGTTTGAAGTTTTTCTCCTAATTACGATCTGATAGTACACTTTGATCATAATTCAGACAAGAAATGACGCATGTACATGAGTACACCAATATTCCACTGATCATGCTACATGTCCAGGGCCACATGGTCATCCAAGGCCAATGTGGCCCTAGACGTTTAGAATAATCCATATTCCACATGGTCAAAATTCAAGTATTAAAAATATCATATTTCTTTTCCATGAAAGAAGGAAATAAGGTAACAACGGGGAGGGACTCAAAGATGGGCGTGACAGCTTTTGCCCAACAACCTACGCTACTTTCTCTTTATCTCAATGTTACATGATTGAATATCAATGGCATAACTAACCATCAATCCTTTTCTAATTATCTACTTTTACCTTCTTTTTTCTCCTCTTTTGGCTCAAAATATATCATTATTTCCTTTTACAAAACAATACGAACTGCATATTTGTATTTGTACTGATATCTCGCTTTTTCTATGTTATTAATGTTGACAAAATAAATGTGTTAATAAACAATTTAAATCTATTTATGGCGCCAAATGTTTGAACTTTCGACCGAACAGAAAGATTGGAATATGATAACTTTGAGTATAGTATTATTTTGGCAAGTTAAAATATGAATAAAAATAAGTCCATGTTTGGTAGTGATTAAAATTAAATTTTTAGTAGATTTTGATCAAAGTTGATGAAATCTGTAGTTGAAAAGTTGTGGGTCCTATAAAATATATGATTAAAATTAATGATTGACTTTGACTTAGATTAAAATCGTAATTTTAATTTTCAAAATAGGGGATTAGTATTAACCTTTAATGACAATCATTTAGATAATCTTTTCCTTTTTCATGTTTACAATTATTTGCCTTTTAAATAAAGCTCCCCACAACAATCATTTTATGTAAGATGCATTATTAAATAATGGCATATAGGACTTTTATGAATTTTCTTCCCAAAGCTAAATGGAATTTTTCTGTAATTTATAAGTAAAAATATAAAAAGCATGTGGCTTAGCTCATGATTGAGCTTCTTTATAATTTTTTTAAACTTATTTTTAATTACACATTCTTTAAGTAAAATAATTGTGCACGTAAAATCAATTTTTTCCCTACTTGCTAATGTCTCATTCTCCAAAAATCACTTTCAACGAAAACTATTCTAAAAAATGAGGCTCAAGCAGGGTGCTATAAATAACTTTCTTATAATTTTAAATGTAACAAAGAAAACAAAAAATTAACCCACATTTTGCATATGATATTGATGCTAGCAACGATATCAATTGTGCTCGAATTACAAATAAAATGGCTAACTGTCTATAATGAACCTTCTATTTTAGAAGTTGATACATTACAATGTCCTTTTTGGATTAATTAGTTAGGTGATTGATTAATTAGGTTTATAGGTGCATAGTCTAAATATTGCAACACTATGATGAATTGATAATCCTCATATGGCTTTCCAGATTTGTGTAAACAAAATATTCAAAAACGGGCAACAAATAAGTAATGCATGTTTAGTAGGAAGTATTATATGAATTTAGACAATATTAAAAATAGATATAAACGTTGTTATTTAATTAGAAATAACAGTTGGACTTGGTTGGTCACGTGACCCACAAACTTTCAAAATTGAGTTTTTTTAAAATGAAAAAATAAATTAAACACATTGGCAGCCAACTTTATTTAACAACCTTGTAATATATCTCTTTTTATTTCTTCTTCTTTCAATTAATTATTCACATGCTATCATAATTGTTTTCACTAGGAATTAATCAAGAAATACATAATTTATAGCAACATTAAACCTCTGATGGGTAGATATTAAAATCGAATTTTCAAGAGTTTTTTATAAAAGTTGATAAAATGCGTGGTTGCAAAATTTTGGATCTCATGAAATGTATTTTAAATTAATTATTGACTTTGATTTAAATTTTTATCAATTTTTTGACGATACCAAATATGGGCTAAATATGAGTCTGAATTGCCTACCAAGCCATGAGAATGACAAATTCAGAAAAAAATAAAAAAATCATGGAGAATTTCAATTCATTAATGTAAAGAAACCACATTCGAGCCCATGGGGGCAAATTGTTGACAACTTTTTTACAAATTTGATCGTGCTCCCTAATTCAAAATATTCGCGTCCATCACTATAAGAAATATTATAGAAATTATTAATTAAAGATCTCATTAGATGCTCTACTCGAAAAAGTTAGTATTTCCTTTTTATTACATTTCATCAACTGATTATAAACAATGAATTAAGATAATTGTACAATGTTGGATGACCACGTTGTTGACAATGTATGAGTTGATAAAAAACCGTTGGTGGAAAAATAAGTTGTTCAAATTGTCCAATTACAACAACATGTCATATAACAATGAAGTTGCCAACATTGTAAATCAAACATCATTAATATGTAATATACAATCAAAAGACTCATGTTGACTCGTTCTTTAGTATGAATATTCCCATCTTTCATATTGTATAGTTACCACTAATTCCACCTCCACTTAAGTAGAAAAATTCACTTTCAAAAGCATAATCCAATGTCTTTTATGCATTTTCTAATTAAAGCCATTCGAATTTTTATGAAATTAGGATATGTTTGATTGCAAGAATGAAATTTGGTGGAAAGAAAATGAATTTCAAGAAATTGAATTGTCTAAAACTTGTTTTACTGGAAATTATCAATTAATTGTGTTTGATTGATATAATTTTCTACCAGAAAAATATTGAAAGTTAGATCTTTTGGTGTTCGTTTGACTTTGCTTTTGATGGAAATTGTCCATTAAAGAGATAGAATTTGTTACAGTTGGTTGAAAATTATACTAATCAAACACAATTAATTGACAATTCCCAGTAAAACAAGTTNAAAGAAAATGAATTTTAAGAAATTAAATTGCACAGAATTCATTTTACTGGGAATTGTCAATTTACCGTGTTTGATTGGTATAATTTTTGACCTGAAAAATACTGAAATTGTGGATCTTTTGGTATTCGTTTGTCTTTATTTTTCATTGAAATTGTCCATTAAAGGGATATAATTTGTTACAATTGGGGATAGAATTTGTTTCTTTTGCCAAAAAAAAATTCTCTAGAAAAATTTTTCCCACCAAACACATGGGAAAGTTTTTCCTCAAAAATGAAGAAAATATGGAAAACCAAGTCCATGTAAAATTTGGTCAATCAAACATGCAAAAACGTGGAAATGAAATTTAATTTCTATCTTCCATAGAAAAGAAAACCAAATCAAACAGAACCTTAATACCTTCAAAATATCTCACTGTATATGAATCAACCATGTTTGAACTTGAACATATGATATTGATATTAGTCACGAAAATATCATTTACAACCATGATAACATACTAAAATTGCTAATTAAAATTATTTTTAAAAGTTGATATTCCATCCATTTTCTGGATTTTGATTAATTGGGTGTTTGAGGGTAAGAATGTTGCTATTGATAATATCCTCATTTGTTTTTTTTTTTTCCCATAAACTAATA
>CAIGRK010205261.1:0-13393 GCA_903798315.1 Fraxinus greggii
AGTTGATGATTGAATAAAAATTGAATTGGCGGCTGCCCCTTTCCCCTCTTCCCTCACGCTTATTCTCTTCTTCTCGGCTTTCTTTCTCTTCCTCTTTCACTTCCTGTTTTCTTCCCATTGATTCTACATCACTTACCATTCCACATCAATGTCAAGAAATGGTCGTGAGCATAATATCTTGACAATTGAACAAAAAATACTCAGTCTTGAAAACTGTTCAGTCATATAAAAAATAAAAGACAAATGCAGGGGCCAACCCAGATCCTAGAAGTCACACAACTGAAAGACAACAGTTAAATATTTAAACATTTAACAGGAAGAACTATCCTAAGACTTCAAGGAACTTATAAGAAATTAGGCTTGAGTTGACAGAATGCACTTGTAATGAAGCTAAACAAGCAGTACAGTACAGTACAGTACAGTACAGTACAGTACGGTACGGTACATGATTTGATGCCACTACAATTTTTTATCAAAGCAGGTTTTTGCTTGCTCAAACATGTTTTTAGAGTTTAATGGTATAAGAGTCTACTCATTTGAAGTTGCCCATGTGCCACCCACGACGACCCAAAGCTCGCCATTCACTCCTTCCGCCATTGCAAAAGTATGATTTCAGCCAAACTGAATTCAACTAATTTTCTCCTTTTAAGATCGCATGCTTTTCCATAGATAAGAAGCCTTGAAAATCAGCATCTTATCTCAGGGAAAAGCCCATAGAAGACGGCAAAATTGGTTTTGCTTCTGAGGGAGAAGATTGATAATTCTCAGTATGTGAATTGGGTGAACATTGATAGCCTCTCATGTCATGGCTCCTTGGTAGTTTGTCTGAAGAAATGCTTAGCATGTCGATTGGTGCAAATAAAGCTCTGAAGGTTTGGAAGGCTCTGGATTGAGACAATCAGTGGTGAGAGATCAGTTATTGTCATTGGGGAAAGAATCTTCAACTCCTTCAGGAGCTTTAGACCGTTATGTGACAACCTTGCTGCCGTCATCAAGTCCACCATATCGATAAAAAAATAAAAATAAAAAAATCAATTGGCATGCAGCCTTTGGACGTATCTTAAATTTAGAAAACCCATGGCTGACAATGCTGCCATACCCAACATTTAGTAAGTTCTTCCTTTAACCCAGCAAAGTCATGAGCAAAATGCTTTCCACAGATAAGGAGGAGACAAAGTAAAAATCAGCTCTTGACATGCTCAGAACATCTTGGGACAGAAAGAAATATGTGAAAATGGACAAGGAGGTGGCAGAAACCCAGAGGATGTGGTTTTTATCTGTCTGGACTCTTTAATAATATACTACAAATTAAACCACAGAGGCAGAAAAAATAGTCAAACATGGAAAAAACGGATAGCAACCACATGCCTTGAGACTCGATGAATCCAAATGAAATCAATGCTCAACAATTCTATGCAGATTCAGGAGCCACCAGACATACGGCCAATGATCCAAAGTTAATCCCACCTAAAGCTTACAAAAGAAATTAGGTTGTTTATGTTGGAAATTGATACAAACTCCTAAGATCACACAGGATGCACAAATAACAACACTTCATGGCACATTGACATCAAAAGATGTGGTCCAAATACAAAGAAATTTTTTATTTAAGTCAATTTCGAGCTGCTGATTGCATTTTTTAGTTCAATTCAACTTGTTTTGTCACTCCCTAGAATATTCCAGCAAGAGGGTGTAGACGTGTACCTCTTTATACGCTTGAAGAAGGGATTCATTAAGCACTTACTGCAGTCAAATGGCATAGCACCTGCAGGAATATGGCATCAAAGGTTTGGGCACCCACATTTTAAAACTTAATGTCCCATTACTCAACCTTTTGGAAACTTGTGCAGTGTCACATGGGTGTGGTGTCTCCAGGGATGATATGAAGGAGTGCATTGGCAAGAATTAGAAAGTTTAGTTTTTGTCGAAGTGGTATTGTAACTTGAGCTGCCTTTCCAACAGTTACATAGGGAGCTAGGACTTGGGCCGCCAGGGAGTTGGTTGCAGTCGTGTCATATGATAAATGAGTTAAATAGTAAGAAATAACAAAATCCACACTCTCGACTTTAAAATTGATCCCAAGTCAGCGGCATTACATTATGCAGGGTGTATTATGAAAATGAAATAAAGTCCATTTCCATAACAACAAATACAGAAGGTTTATAATGTCTCTTTGATCTCCATCCTGGAAACATCACATTCTCATGTTTTTTATATATTAAATTATTGGAACTTTCAGATGAGTAATAACAGTCTCCAACTATATTCATTCTTTGATTCTAAATTCTAATAGATCTAAAAACGTCAATTTTCTTATCCAGTAACAGTATCTCTTTACTATTCAAAAAGAATAACTATAGAATTTCCCGTTTTTTATTTGTCTCTTTTGAGTTTGCTCTGTCAGAACACAATTAAACTATTGTCTCTTAGGTTTTCGATTCAATTTTCTAGAATTATCCCTCTTCATGGAGATAGTTATGGTAACATTTATTAAAGTCACGCATCAAAACTTTCAGCCACTTAAATTTAATCAGGGAAATAATAAGAATTTATAAATTGAACATTAGAGAAGAAAATTTGGAACACACAAAAGCAGTAACCGAGAAGAACAAAATGGAACGGAAGGAGGATGATGGAGGTGGCGATGACACTGTTTTTGATGATGCTAATATTGGCCGGAACTAATTTTAATATCTCAATATTAGCACATTGTTATTCAGATATCTCATACACGTCTCACACGTGTCCTAATATATAACTAGAATGGTGAAAACACATATCTACCACAACTAAAATCCTCATTCATGTTTGTGAATGAACTACATGCGAAATCAAAGTAGCAGAGAGATAGGATAAAGCACTCCCATTTGAAGGAATTACCTCAGCAGCAGAAGCGCTGTGACAGTGGGAACAAGACAGATCTTTTGTTGCAAATAGTGCATCAATCCCATCATTATCAAAAAGCTTTCCTGTGTTATTAACATCTGCACCAAAATATTCTTCATAGTTCTCAATATTTAAGTCTCCTTCGTCCATATTGAAATCATCATAAAAACCATCATCATCACATAAAGCAGATCCCTTTGTTCCACAGAAGAAAGCCTGCATATTAGCGAGACGAGACTCTTAGTGCTTCTCATGAAAAAGAGTAGAAGATAAATAATTGATTCTTTGAACAGAATTATACTAGCATTCCTATCAGTAAGTCACGCTCCTACTTATAACCTATATGTCCCAATCCTTTAGCATTTTAAAATGAAAGCCAGAAATGACCAATCGATGGGATGTAGTATCATTATTCTACATGCTTTGAACAAAATCAAAATAGCATACATCGAGATTGCAGCAGTGGGTAGAGTAAGTCACATTCAAATTGTTTTGCCTAGTATCCCAATTTATTAAATGTTGATTCTCGATGTTGGATGAGGTGACTGCTTATATAGAGAAAAATAACAATGGTCCTTTGGGGGAAGGTGGAGCAGAAGGTCAAAAAGAGTATTTGATAGATAAAGATTTTTAGTTTCCAGGAGTATAGGAGGTATTGGGAAAGCAAAAAATCAGTAATTTGGCATGAAAATAAATTTGGAGATTTCTTTTGAACGATTCACTTTATGGAGATGGGTTGTAAAATTGGAATGGATCTAAATGGTTGGGATTCTAATATGATCTAGACAAGCTCTTTTATGAAGAAGTTTTTATCTTAAGGTTTTTATCTTCCATTTGGTTCAGTAAACGGGATGCGAGGATGGGAGACAAATCAAATTTTGGGAAGATGTCTGTAGGATCATTGCTTCTTGGCATCACCCTTCCTGAGGTTGTATAAAGTCTTGACATCAAAAAATATTCTCATTAACTTTGTTCAATATTGGAAAATAATTATATTGCTTGAAGTTTTCAATTTCATCGAGGCTAAAGGGATCCTGAGAATCTGAGATCATATTTATCTTCTTTGTTATCCTTCCGTGACAACATTTCTCTAAAGCCTCATTTTGACACAAGGTTAAGGAAGATAGAATAATTTGGGGTATTTTCTTGCAAATCATAATTCTAAGTTCTTATTGCCGAGTAATTGGATTACTATAGGCCAGTTACAAGTATGTGTGGGTAGTTTCACATGATCTATCTTAAAAAGACAGGTATGACTAGATCACTAAGAGCCCTGATAAAAATTGGCAAAGTAAACAATACACTAAGTGCATGTTTGGCAAGGAGGATTGTATAGCACTAGACTCTATTTAATAATATAGCGAAGGTTTTGTTCATTATAGTGTCCAATACTGCATAGAAAACATGTGCTAGCTCTTTGGAACAAAATTTAATAATATAGCAAAGGTTTTGTTCATTATAGTGTCCAATACTGCATAGAAAACATGTGCTAGCTCTTTGGAACAAAATTTAATAATATAGCAAAGGTTTTGTTCGTTATAGTGTCCAATACTGCATAGAAAACATGTGCTAGCTCTTTGGAACAAAATATTTCCTACCTTGTGCATACAAGAATTAGAAGATCCAGTCACTTGTTCTGCATTGTTCACCTTGGGATTAAGCGAAGGCATTGTAGATTCTATCGAAACAGTTGCTATATCAACATCCTCATTCCGTAAGCGATTCTCGCCGACTGCAATAGATGAATCTTGAATGTTATTATCTCCTTCGGCACTTTGGCAATCCTTTAGCCTGCTTCCAGTGATGCTCAGGGACCCCGTTTCCGGCTCACAAGCAGAATCACTGAATGTAGGGAGATTTAGGAGAAACGACCATATCACGGAAAGTTCTGCCGCTGAAGGGCAGCCCGAATAACAATTAACTTCTTGTCTTTTATGTGCATGTGAACCACAATGAGCTATCCAATCACAACTCTGACAAAGAGATACCCTCTCCTCGATACATCGGACAGAGACAGGTTGTGAATTACATCTTTCGCACACGAGTGTCCTTGAGTGACGATGTGAAAGGGCATTTGCAGAATGGACATTACGGTCACATGATAAACATAAACTAGCTGCATCAGATTTGCAATACACAATGGACCTATCCTTGCCGCAGAAATCACATAAATATCCCATAATTCAACTGATTCTCCTTCTCAATCAAACTATTCCTTCAATTCAAGAACTTTCAACCAAATAATTGATTCAAACTGATAAAGCAAATTACATAGGATCCCGTGGAGTTTGTTTCAGGGAATAAAATATTGGATTCAAAGAATATTCCAGCAACTGTCTCGTGCTGCACTTACGGGTATAAACGAAAATCATCAAAATGAAATGGGATGCTATCATCACCATCAAAAAGACCATGTACATCACAATTTTAAATGTGCTCGCATTTCACTTTCTCTAGCCAAATAGAGTGATTTAATACTTCAAAATAAATAGATTATGAAAGTAATTAATCTTCTCAACTTGACAGGACCAAATTCAACCAACTCTAAATGATTCTATTTTTCTGTACAGATCAAAATAATGAAAAAGTCAATAATGAAAGTTTAAATCGGAACAAAAAAGGGAAATGCTATTCGTAGTACAGCCCCCTCACAGACGGGGGCCACAACCAACAAACATGAGTTCAATTCTCCAAAGATTCACACAATTTCTTAAAACCCACGAGAGATCATTACAAAAACTAAAAACCTATTTCCAAGAACAACTGATTCTATAAAATTTAGCAAAGGAAGCCAAAAAAAAAACAGTTTCGTACTATACCTGGAAAGCGAAAGTACAGAGGGTTTCTACAGATTTCATGCACGCATAAATCCCGAAAATCGAAGAAAAAATGGGACTTTCCAGAAGAGATTCTGTGTGTACAAAATGCCACGTTTGGTTGAATTTCACGAGTTCAGATAAGCATATAATAAATATAACATTAAAAGCAACAAAAAGTGCAAGAGAGAGAGAGAGAGAAAATGGAGGTGTTAGGTGGGACCCTGTCCTTTTCATGAAAAGGCCAACTTCGGCCCTTATTTTTTCCATTTTTCCCACGTCAGTGCATGTGTTGTCTTAGCACAAAAATGTTTAGGAAATATTAAAATGGGTCCCTAAGCTTTGCAAATTATATCAATTAGTTCCCCCATTTTAATTATAGCAATCAAAACAACACATATTTATTAAGCTCATTCAAAATTGAGTAGTGATGGCAAAACGTCTAGCCTCCAACCCATCCCAGATCTTATTTTAATTTAGAATAATGCTATTAATAGTGAAAACCATCGGTATCATCCTACGTAGCATACACATGACAATTTATTATTTGATGCATGAGGTAATAAAAACTACTACATTAATGTTTCAAAAAATAAATTACCATATATATGTCACGTATGACGACTACCGATAGTTTTCACTATGAATAGCATTACTCTCTAATTTAGCCCTTATTTGACAATCATTATTTGTGTAAATTGAGTTTTAAATAGTGATTTTTGAGATCATGTGTGGTTAAAAAGTAAGAAAAAAATTCAATTTACATGCAAAATATTTTGTGTAAATATGTGGTTAAAAATGAGTATGTAGAATTATTTTTTTTAATAAATAGGGCTTGAAATTGAGATAATTTAATCCCTACCTTATGCCCCCTCACCTCCCAAAAATCTTCAATAGAGTTGGAAGTATGTAAAAGGCCACCCCTCCCTTTCTTGCCTATTACCATCCCTAGAGTTTGAGATTTGTTGTCACTCGTTATATTTGTTGACCTCGAAAAATGATTCGATACATGGCCAACAGAATAAGTTTTCACGTATGCTCTTCCATGCACGGTAGCACACCGTTAGTCACTCGTGGCCTTTCCCGGTGGGAGTGGAAGCGACCGCGAGCACTCCGACGGTCAAGTCAGTATTTCAGTCGATCGAAAAGTAGTGTCGGCGATGAAGTAGTCACCGGAACGTGGTTGAGAATGTGTGTAAATATAATATAAGACTCCTAGAAGTTAAAAGACTAGAATCCAAAGCTTAGAATGGGAACTTCTACCTTACCATTGTGTGGTGATATTTATACAAGAGAAAGGAAGAGGAGAATCGTTGGATGGGAGGACATGTGGCTTCGGATCCCGGATGGTTCAGCTTTCGTAGGCGTCAGCCTGTCAATCTACAGGTTTGCGGACATAAAATGGTTTTTGACATGGCAACTGAGTTAACAGTTTGTGGACTGCCGCACGTCCCATCAATCAGTCAGAGACTTGACGAATAGATCTCGTAAAAGATATTGGTAGAGATGTGGCGAGGCGGATTGTGAGGCGTAACGAATGTGGAGTGTGGACCTTTGCATCGGCCTGAGTGGCGGATGAGTTCGGTTCTTCTACGAGCTGGGGCAATAGTGTTTCAGTTCGGAAATATGGAATCAGTTCGTCCGACATGAATTCAGTTCATCTGCCTTATGGCAACATCAGATCAGTTCGGCCAACACGTGATGGATGAGGTGGAGGGCCTCAGAAGGTCCGTAACAATATTTGTGACAACTTCTCAGCACATTACATCTTCACAAAGGGCATGACAACAAATTGTAAGCTTTGAGATGTAAAAGATGTATTGAGAACTGCCAAGAAGAGATCAAGTTCAAGACACACGTATTCGTTCAAAAAATGTTCACTTTTTTCTCTTTTGCAGTAAGTCACATCTATTTTTCAGATTCAACTTAACATCTTATTGAACACATTTTGTCTACAATCATGAGTGAACGAAATAAGGGAATACAATCAATACATAGCAACAAGTTCATATGTAAATCCGCCATGCTTGTTGCTTTTTTACTTCCCATATCTAGTAATAGAGCTACGAAGGCCACTATAGGTTCATGCTATCAAAGTGGCTTCTAAAAAGTTGAACCCCTATAAAGTGTTATTAGGATGGGCCTTAAATCTCCTATAAATGAGGTCAATGGTTTAATTCCTAGGGACGTCGAAAAGAGAGAGATAGAGAAAGTAGTATCTTTGATAACAATTTAAGGTATATTATAAATCCAAAAGCATTAAATAGAAAATGCACATTGTTTTCCGGTGAGGATGTTATAAATTGGATAGAAAAAAAAAGTATAAAAATCAATATACTTGTGTATATTTAATTGAGAATCAAAGTCTCATATTTATAGAGAAAAATTAGGATTACAATAGATACAATAATCATAATAATTATGGCTGCTCGGATATAATAGTCATTCATTAATAAACATATAATTTACAACACTCCTCATTAAAGGATACATTACAAAATATATATCTCATTAAAACCTTGTCAAAAAAATTCAATATGACAAAATATGAGCTAAGGAAAAAGAGTACAGTTGTTCCCATGATTTCAATAAATTAAAATTCTTGTATCGAATCATTCATATCTTGTGCGTCAATGTTTTCAATATTGCAATTCTGGTGAAATATGTTTTGTGTAGTCTTGTTATAGCACGCAAGCAATATCATCTTCGTAGATTATATTTATCAATCATTATTTGTCTTTAGTTACATGATGATATGTTGAAAAATAGATTGTGTTGTTGCTCTCTTCGAAAGTCGTACACAATTTGTAGCATATAAGAGTATTATTTTGAGGGCAAATATTTTGTAGATTATGGACATTGTTATACAAAGAATATTTCTCATTAAAACTTTGTTAGAAGAAATCACGTGGAAAAAATTCTAATAAAGAAAAAATAGCACATTATTATGCGTGTTTATTTCCCTCACGACACTATTAATTGAATTATATGCTTCATGCATATTAAATCTTTCAGGAATAACATTAATAGTCATGTCGTATGAGTTGACTATAATTGTATTTAAATTTTCATGTATCGTCAGAATGACAAGATATAAACTTATGATTGCATCCATCACTGTTCTTGCAAAATTTATTATGTTAAGAGTCGTGCATTACATGGTACAACTTCATTTTTCTCATTTACTTTTCTTATAAGTATACACATTTATATTTTCCGACTAAAGTCCAAAAATTTCAAGTTTGGCTAGTAAATTCAATTTTACTAGGATTACATCTCTTTATTTGGCCAATTATTTCTTCAATCGATATAATTCAATAAATTTATTTCCATATCATCGTTATTCATAATACGAAGCTGTACATTATGTATAAAAATATTGTCAATAACTTTTTATTTTTTATTCTATTTCTTTCTCATTACGACATAACTTATTGAGACTTCTCAATTTTCAAAGTTTCAGGTATCTGAACCTCTTTTAGGATTCTACATTTTATTATGTTTATATAGTTTTCAAAAGTATACGCCTTCTAAATGGGATTGTCTTCCTTATATGCTCTATTTTTTTTAAAAAAAAAAATTGATCTTAAAATTGAATGTATTCGTGATTCAGCATGCCATAAATATATCAGGTATAATATTAATAAATTATCCTAGCAAAATGTCAATTCAAGTTGGACGATTTAAATATGCTGTGAAAGGTATTGTTGATCTCTTTGAGTAGTAAATGTATCTAAATAAATTATCTTTCGAATAGTGTTAAATCATTATCACCATCACAACTAACACTTACTAAAATATTGAAATTTAGGCTCACTACCATTAACAAAACCGTCTTGATTGTATACTCTAAAAATTATATTCAAAATTTAAAATTTGAACAGTAATTTCGCAAAGTTTAGGTTGCGTACACCTTGCAATCATCTATTAGATATATCATATCTATTGATACAAATAATATTTAAATGGTCAATATAGAGAGTGACGGGACTCCATATATCACCTTAATTAACTTGTAGGATTATAAGGATTTAGTCGCAACATTATCTAGAGATGTCAATGACCAAATTTAAGATGTAGAAAACAAGAATTTTATGTGGATTTGTTGAATTGAATGGTATTTTGATTTTTCATTAAATGTTTATTTGAATTCTTATTTTACATCATTATTAATCCAACGTTGGTTTAATTGGACATGCCAAGCAATAAATATATGAGAGTTAGTGGACTTCTAATTCTATATAATTTTTATTTTTGTACTAATATAATGGAGTGTACCTATTAAGAAACATTGTTATAAACTTTGTAGATTTCTCTTTTATATAGTGAAGAACAAATTACTAGCAAAAGTAAGTTTGTCCTTCATATTATGACAATATTAACTTTTCTGAAACCTCAAAACAATATTCTTCTAGAATATTTATATAAATAAAATATTACTTCTTTAAAAGCAATTTAATTAAAATTGCAATTTTCTAGAATTATTACAATATTTACATTAAAGTGTATAAATTAGTAATTCTTAAAAATAACCACATAATATTCTTCAAAAATATTAATAAATATAGATTGTGCTTCTTTCAGAGCAATATAATATTTTTTTTAAAATATTGATTGGTATAAATTAAATCAAACACTTCTGCAATATTCTTCTGAAATATTTAAATATTTGAATCATATTTTGTTCCACAACAATTGATTATTCTTTCAGTATATTAACTTAATATAGAATCATGCTTCTTTTGATAAGTCAATATTTTTTTTTTTTGGAATATTGAAATTGTAATGCTAGAAATATGCAATTCTTATAATAAAAAATCAATTCAAAAGAATATATAAACTTGTAAATATGATTGATGAGTTATGTACGCGGCGTTCCAATATATTTTGACATTGGAACCACCAATCAATGATTTTTTTACAAGAATTTGGTTACTGTTCACGTACAAAAATTTCTCATGAATGAAACATTGAATTTTGATCATAATCTTTGATTTGAAGAACAATGATTTATGAACTTGATGTCTAAAATTCATGACGATTGGACCACGGAACGTTGAGATATCAGAGTTTTGATCACAGTTGTGCAGATTGTCAAAATTCTACGAATTTCTACGTTATTGATTTTGAAATAATAATACAATTCTTTCATAGTATATATAGTCATGTCTTTTAACGAGTATCAATCCAATATTCTTCTATAATATTGAATTGTATAACTTCATACTTTTATTTGCGAATCAACAATAAAAATATTATTTAGAACTTTAAAATGTATAAGGTTTATACTTTTACATGAGTATTAACCCAAATTCTTTTTAGAATATTATTTAAATAGAGTCATATTTCACCAAGAACATCGATATGAAATTCGTAAAAAATATGATATGCAAAAATATTATACCTGTTTAAGATTAATAATACAATATTATTTTACATATTATGTGTTGTTTTGTGCTTCTTCAAAAGTAACAAAATAATTGAAATAAAACATTTCTTTTAAAACAATGATATAATATTCTTCTGAAATATTGATTTAGATTGTTTCTTTTTCAAGAATAATAATACAATATTTTTCTAAAATATTATACTAGAATATTAAACGAAAAATATTACATTTAAGAAAATATTATTTTACTATAAATTGGTATAGTTAAAATGATATGACCAAATCGAATAAATATACCGCTTTGTTTTGCAATTCAAAGTTTTTGAGCACTGATCTTTTGAGCAGAAAAAAAGAGTTCATTTAAACTCAATAGGCGAGATCTCCTTTTTTACTACACGAGAAATTATTTTTCTATCTCAAGTGACTAGAGATTTGTGGGTGAAAATATGAATAAATTTTGGTAATTCAATTGGTTAAAATTTCGTTCTAATAACGTGTTATAAATTAGAGAGAAAAATAGAAGAAAGTAAAAAAGTCAATAAATTTGTGTTTATTTCATTGAAAATCAAAACCCCATATTTGCATGGAAGATTTAGAACTATAAAGAATACAATATCATAATAAATTGGGCTACTAGTGTATAATGATAATTCACTAATAAACATAGTTTGCAACAAAAGCGACTTTGTAATTCTTGAAATGAGAGCTAGTATTTTTTAATTTTTTTTTTTGTAAATTATTACTTCATAAATTTTTTTTTTATAATTATGCCTATATTTGGTTCCCAAATTTTCTAAAATTCATTTTTTTAAAACTCATTTTTAACCACACATTCTCCTATAAAATAATTGTACACGAAAATTCAAAAATTTTCCTTATTTTTAACCATACATTTTCCTTATTTTTAATTACACGTTCTTCATCAAAATACTATTTCAAAATACATTTTGGGTTAAAAAAATAGGGCCCAAGCAGACTCTAATTTAAAATTGTATTAAATTATATTTAAAATATTATTATCCTACTCAAAGTTTAAATTATTTTTAACTCCTTTTTGTAGTCAATTCTTAGATCAATTTTAATATTTTAAGAGTTGTTAAAATGAGAATTATTTATTACAAAAATATGAATAATATGACAGCACTCTTTTCACAAAGAGCAAAAAACTATTTTCTTTAAATTATAAGTAATACGCCCCTGTCTAAAATAAAATAAAATATAATATACTTGATTTTGCTAATTGTGGAGGTTTCTGTACTTTTTGAAAACTACTGATGATGTTTCGGTTTTTATACATAAATCGAGGAAATTCTATGCAATTTACTTATAAATAAATAATAAAAAATTAGTGCAGTTTTAGATAAGGTACTTTTTTTGTAAATCAATTGCGACTTGACAGACAGTAACTATACTTGTGATATTCGTCATGGATTTCTTGTTAGTTACCATAATGCCCTTTTTCATTTGTCTGTTGATTTTGTTTAAATTTACTGGTATAATATGATTAAACTCTGTTTGACAATCATTATTTTGATAAAATAGACTTTTGAATAGTAATTTTTTGAAGAATGTGTGGTTAAAAATTAAGAAAATATTTTAAATTTGTGGGCAGAATATTTTATTTTGTGAATATGTAATTGATAACGAGTACGTATAAATTTTTTTTTTTTTTTGAAACAAGGGTTAAATTATGTAATTTTGATTAAGATTTCTATAAGTGTAATGATTGCGTAGGATTCTTTAATTATAATAGGTGTATAATTAAGGAGTTATGAACTTTTAATAGGATGTAAATTAGATCACGAGATTAAGATAATATTTTTAAACAATGCGATCTAATGGTTAAAATAAATTTGTGCCAAAAAATGCAATAATTGAGAAAAGACATTGAAATCTAAATTGGATGTTCTTAATTTATTTTCTTCACTTCACTTCAAATCAATTCAATTAAATTTATTTTTAACTTCTTCCTTCTCTGAATTACGTAAAAAAAAATGTAAAATTATTTTTTAGTTTCTCGTTTAATATTATAATATTCGATATCATTCACTTTAGAAGAGTACAGTCAAGTTTCGATTTATTCGACCAAATTTATTATACTTTTGGAAGAAACATTGTATCTTGAGAGATACACGTTCATTTAACTATGCTAGCACCGATGCAGGAGACGAAATCTGTCTTTAGAATATTTGTAATCACATACCTTACTTCATTTTATTTTCTTTGTATTTTTGTTGCCGATTTTTATATCCCGCAAGTGTACAGATCGTAACATGTAGTAAAGTGGACCTTTAAGTCCGGA
>CAIGRK010205332.1:0-15313 GCA_903798315.1 Fraxinus greggii
ATTTTAACTGACAATATAGACGTTATTGGGTCTCTCTCGTCTAATAAAAGTCAACAATAACGATAAATTTTTCAATTTTAATCTCTACCGAACACGCCCTAAATTTATTTTGCAGATTGCTTAAATGGCTATCTAGAAGGAATTTTTCTAGATTCAGGGCCTGCTTCGGAGTTTTTTTTCCCCCTTTCCCAGGTTTTGGGTGGCATCTTTTATGAGGGGTTGTAAAAAGTTGCTTGATAGGTTTTTTAAGTACCGGTTTTGGATGGTTTAAAAACCACCAAAAACTAGTGTAGTGTAATTTTGATCGTATTTGTCAGCCTCGCAAATCGGCGTTTTGACTGTTTTTCATATTCTCTTCTAATTTTACCATTTATAAAATAATTATTTACACAAAACATATTTAGTTCAAAACTAACCTGGAAATAAAAAATACATTAATTAAAAAAATATTTATAAGCAAAAATATTACTTTATAATTAAAAAATTTACTTATAAGTAAAAAATTATTTATAAGAAGAAAATTCACTATTGTGTAAAAAATTGTCTATAAACTAAAAATACAACTAATAAGACCAAAATTTACTTATAAAATATAAAAAATTATTTATAAGTAAAAAATTCACATATATAAAAAATCTTTTATAAGTAACTTATAATTGCAAATTTTACTTATGAGTAAAAAATATTTACTTAAAATTTTAAGTAAATATTTAACTTTTTAATTTAAATATTAACTTATATGTAAAAAAAAAATTACTTTTAAGTAAAATATCACTTGTGAGTAAAAAAATTACATCAGAAATTATAAATTGAAAGTTTCACTAAGGGATATATATGTAATTTTATTCTTTTAAAAAACTTTCTGAACCGATGGATAATAAACTAGCAAGTATGGGTTGAACCGTTTTAAAAACCGTTACTAAAATCAGTCAAAACCAATCTACTCATAAACGATCAAACCAATACTTTAATGAGGCCTATAACTGCCACCCCGAAACTCCCAAGCAGGCCTTTAAGGAGTTCCAACAATTTATGCGGTCAAAAGGTGGTCTCAAATTACTTATATAAGTTTCTGATATGAATCTCAAAAAGTATTAAAGGACGTGGAAACTCACAAATTAAGAGAATTAGTACAATACCTGAGTTAATTGAGTGAAAAATTACTATATGAAGTTGAAATTTTCAAATTGAGTTCTTATCAGTCCCCAAAATACAATATTTTGGGTCCAATAGAAATTGATTAGACTAATGACCAATTGCAGTGGCAGTTTTCAGAAGTGATGGGATTGAAACATGAGTTATTGTTGGAATGCTGTTGTATGATAATTGCCTTCGAAATTTTTATATTTTTGCCTGTGTTGCCTATAAATTACACTATACCATTTATTTCAACAAGTTTTGGTTTCCCATTTTGGTGTATATTATTAATGAGCTTTCTGTGTGCCTTGTACCACTTATGAAAATCTGGTGCCAGCTGGGTTTTATTTTTTATGTTTTTCTGGTTGAGCAATTATCAAAGAGACATATATCCAGTAATTATTTCGTACAAAAGTAGAGAAATAAAATATGTGAAACAGATGGCAGTTCAGAAAAGTGGTTGGAGTACTGCTGTAGGCCCCATTGGGTTCTCCATGGTACCTATGTTGGCAGATATCTTCATTAGCGTTGTAACATCAACATATGAAAAATAAATGCCCAATCAAATAAATAAACGAGGTTAGTAAATGTAGTCGTTTGTAATAAAATTGTAATAACTATAGGCTGTGGCTGCTTGTGTTAAGAAATCCCCTAATTGTATTATCTTTTACTCGTCTTGCTTTTAATAACTTGACAAAACATTTTCATATCCTTGTAGTGTGATGAAGATATTTTAAAGACTAAAGATTATTCTTCGTGATATTTTCGTGATAGTGTGAGATTATTTTCCTTAAAAATTGTGGTTTAGACACAATCTTTCCTTTTTAGAGCTAAGATGTAACCCTATACCCTCAATCTTTATTTTGAAATAGTTAGACAAGATCTTACATACAATTTGAAATTTTCAACATGGTATTAAAGCGTGGTCAATCCGATTTTGGGTTAAACTTGTAAGCTTCCTTTCTGCCGCGAGCAGCCTCACGCCTGTCGTTCAGCCAAGTGTTGCTATTTGGATTTTGGTTTAGATATCATTGTTTGGCCATTTTATTCCTCCTTTGCTTTTGTTAGATTTTTCTATCTTGTTCTGCAGTGACGTTGTTTGAGTCATAATCTGTATATGGGCCTTCACTTTTCTTGTATATCAAGAGTTTCTCAAAATCCTTAACTCTTGTGATTGGGAAATCTGTAATGTAAGTTTCTTGTTTTGACAAATATGATTTCTGGTAAAATTTACCTAAATTGTCATTGACAATAGACCGCCACTTCTAAGTGCATCTTCTGATATTTCCTCCACCTGCGCTGCAATTTTGCCGCAGAGTAATAAGTTCTTTACCCTATTTCAACTCTATTCTGATTGCTTGGTCTTACTCCTTTTACATAGAATTGTTCGATACTAGTCTCTTGTGCGTCCTTTACGCTTGCTAAGGGTCTCGCTCAATATTCTCTTTGGGGGCCTCCTTTGAAGCAAGTAACTGAAAGTAAATCACATAGAGAAGACGTGGAAGCAAATATGCTAATTGCTGGTTCTTTAGTTATTTCCTGCTGCATTGGTTCTTTTGCGGCGCCGTCATCCTTCTTGATGCTTCCTTCTTGGGCAGTGACTTCTATTTTTGTGATTTGGGATTCTGGTTTTGTTTGGTGGTTTGTTTCGTAAATATATTTTTTAGTTCATACCAGGTTTATCAAATAGAAGAATGCTCTACGAAATGAGAACTAACAAATTGTCAGAATTTTTTTGGCTCACTCGTTGATTTTGATTGTGGTGTTCAGCAAGCTATATGGGCTACTTGTGCACTGCTGCAATTTGTTGGGCTATAAGATTTGGGTTCCTAATTGCAAAACTACTGTTGGGATTATTTTCCACTCGAATAGGATATTTTGCGCCTTTGGATTAAAACTAGCTTTCTGCTTCATACAAGAATTGGTGGTGTCTTCAGCTTGGATGTGGCTGATTGGGTCCATGAATACTTTTGGACCTTACATTGTTTCCATGAGATATTGCAACATAGGCTACGTATTAATTTAAAAACTAATGTTGTTGATGACCATTTATTATTATGCAGCAGTCTTCGGTTTGTGGGTGATGATAATTTGGCGGATTGTACCTGCTGGTTGATATGTTATCGTGTGATGATTGGGCAATTGTTTGGTTTGCCTTTCGTTCCTGGTGATTTGATCCGTTGTTCTGTCATTAAAACAATTCTGCCCCTTGCTCTCATGTTACCGCTAGGTTAGAAGAAAATTAGAAAATCCTATTAATTTTTCATCAAGTTTATTTGCACCACATTGGTTATCTTAGCCTCCTTTGTGGCCTGGGTTCTTGTTAGGCCAGTATTCTCTTCATCTTGGGTGGATTGCTGGTAAAACCCATGGATTTTGGAGTGCTACTTTAAACACAGTCAATCCTCAACAAGTTTAGTAGTGAAAAACTGTTCGATGATCTTATTTTGACAATGTTCTTTTTGTTTGTGGGATATGCCCCTCAAGTCTTGGTAATGGTCGTGTTAAATTGGTGGATAGTAATTTTCCTTCACACCAGATTCCAGTCCTTTGGTTGGTGTATTCGGCATGCATGGTAAATGCAATTCTGAAGTAACATTTATGCCTGAGAAAGAACTACTTGCTCGGATCAATTTAATTTTCAAACTCAATTTGGCTTCTACAACACTATATTGAGTTGTTGGACGTAGATATGAAAAAATTATAGAGATTAATTTTTCTGTTATTGGATTGTTTCCCTTAACAATTGATTGTGTGATTGAGACTATCTTCCCCTTTTTTACCTTGTGTAACCCAATTAATATAGTCTTTTACCTTAGGGCGAACTTGCCTTGTAAAATGTGGTCATGTGCAAGTCAGAAAAAAGATGATGTTTGGGAGGTCGTCTCTTGATGATATGCCTAAATATCTACTTCAATTTGCAGGTCTCTATGTGCCGGAGCTCCATCGGCTTGAAGCATGCGATTTTCCTTTAAAAAGCACCTGTGAATTATTCTTTTATCAGAATCGTTGTAAATCATAGACACCATGATTCATTATCTTATTGAAGATCTGGTCAGGATTAGTTATGGTGTTCACCACTGGTTTGATAAATGAGAAATTGTACTAGTATCATACCCAATTTTCAGATGTTTTATATGGAGCATATTTCTGTCTATTGAAGGATGAGGCATAAATGTAGGTAAGTGGTGGCAATGGGCCCGGTCACGCCTGAGCTCAGCTCATGTCCAAATCCTAAGATCGGCTCGGTGCTTTTGCTCGTGAGCCTCATGCACGGTCTTCCACCAGCCGGTCCCTTTTTTTAATTATCTTTTCGAAAAATATGTTAATAAAATAAGCTCAAAAACAAGCAATTTTTTTTTAAGAAATTAATAAAAGAAATCCAAAAATGAAGAAAGAAATGAGCTTGTCCATGAGTCGGGCCCAAGCAACTTGGCTCATCTCAAAATGAGTTCGAGCTAGCACGGTCCATTTGTCACCTCTAAATGTAGGAGGATTGGACGAGACCATTGTTAACCTTAATGAAGAATGGCCTACCTGTGCATATAAAAGGTTCATTGAACTGTTATGTATAAGATGCTCGTTATAAATAAAAAAATCTCGTGAAAATGGTCTCCTAACCCACATGAAACCGACCCACTAAATTATGTGATGTGAATAGGATTTTATTCTGAAACCGACCCACTAAAATTATGTGCTCCAAAATTCATCATGCCAATGGAAATGCATGAAATTCCCTTGCCGAAGGGAGGACTGGGTCCAAGGATTTTAAGACAAAATCATAAGCTTCATCATTCCTTGTTAGAAAGTGTCAAAGTCAAACTCCAATTTTCTACTAATTAAGTCTTGTTTGATGGAGATTAAAATTAGATTTTTAGTGAATTTTGATAAAATTTAATGAAATATCTAATTGAAAAACTATGGAACTCATAAAATATGTAGTTAAAATTAATTATTAATTTTAATTCAGATTAAAATCTGAATTCTAATCGCTACCAAACAGTGACTTAGTTGACCAAGTAAAAAGGGGGCAACAAATCAAGTCTTAGCAATATGACTGGAACTAGTGAAGCTATCATGGGATATACAGACTTTCACATGTCGTTACAGCTCCGACACCATTGGACAAAGTGCCATGGATCATTTAAATGTTACTTTTCTAAACACTTTTTTGATATTCGACCTACTCGAGCATTAACTCAAAAAAGTTAATCAGTTAGCACGAAAATGTTAACCAAAACAGAAAATAATACTTTTTCCGTCCATAAAGAAGGACTTGTTCTTTTTTTTTTTTATTTTTTTTTGTGTCTTTTCCAATATTGAGAGTATAATTGATTTTTTAGTTTTTTTCTAATATGTCCCTATTTAATGTGTTTTTATTAATAAATATGAATTACTCATATTAAAATTATTATTTAATATAGGAATATATTAGAAAAATATAAGAAAAAATAATGTTTTAAACTATTACATTTTCTTAATCTTTGTGAAAATTGAAACAAGTTTATTTTTGTGGGATGGAGGAAGTGCGTGACATGATTCGACACGTAGAATGTTGTTTCTAAAAAAAGTAAGACGTGGAAATTAGATATGAATTTTGTGAAAAGTGATTATTTAGATTGTAGGTAAAAGTAAGGAAGAGTTACAAGTTCACGTTTAAAATTATATTTTGGAGGAATGTGTGGTTGAAAAATCATTTGAAGAAAATGAGCTTTAAAGAATTTATACTGTATAGGGGCAAAATGTCGTGGAAATAATTTATTTTTTTTAAAAAAAATTAACTTAATTTTGATAAAAGATATTCAACAAGAATTTATATTCTATTCACTTATTAATATTTCGTAGTACTAGAGTTAAAGAAAATAATTGTCTTAAGTTTTAGTTGAAACGGGTTATTAAGTTAATTCTTAATTTAAATTAAAAATAAAATATTCAATCTGTGACAAAATTTTCTTAAAATATTTTAAAGAATCAGGACAAGTTTTAAAGTAAAGTTTTGTGAGTTTTCGAAGAGTCAGTTTTCAGAACGAAACCCTAAGACCTTGTAAGTTTATGTGCAAAATAAATATGGTAAATTGTTTAAGAATTCAACAAATTTGAAAATAGAAATAATAATAATAATAATAATAATAATAATAATAAAGATACTCATACAATGTATAGAATTGATTGCAAGCCATTTTCAACACCTTCGGCGCCACAAATCCAATTGATTTGTGTTCCCACAATACAAGTGAAAACTGTGCATTGACAAGACTCTATTAATCATTTCGTGACACGATGTGTTGTCCAAGTCCAAGTCTCCAACTAGTAGACTTTAGTCAATAAACCTCACATCATTATTCAAGGATCCGATTGACGGAATTTTTGAAAAGTCAAAAACTGCTTTCGAGTTTAAAAAGTCGTATCTGAATAATTATCTGAATGTACTTTATCTGACAAAAGAATAAAGATATATTAAAAGAGTTGGTCTATGACAACTTACAAAGGAGTCTTGCCATACAGATCCTAATTACTATGAATTTTGTGGAAACATATTGACTTGGTATTGAAGTAACCAAAAATCAAAGATGAAATTATTAGGGCGGTTGGTTATGAAGTTGTTTGATATGACTTAACGTTAAATTTTCCTTTGAAATAAACACGCTTTATGCATATCTTGAAGTTGATTTTTCTTTATTTTCAAGACCTAATATAAAGACACGATAAAAAATATATTATGAGACATAGTTTATAATATTCTGCAACAGTAATGTTAAAACACTGTTTAGTTCCGATTAAAATCTAAGTTAAAGTTAATATTTCATTTCAACTACACATTTCATCAATTTCTATCAAAATCTACTAAAAATCTGATTTTAAGGGATAATTCTATCTAGATTGAATTAAATAATAAAAAATACTATAATAGCGACGTGGTGTTTGATTATTGGCCAATGGCCATTTTGTTGAGTGGATGGCTAACAACCCTAAGAAATATGATTAATTAGTCAAATAAAGATAGTAATGAATTATATAAAATTCATTAAAAAATATGTGTCACGTACTCGAGAGGAAAAAAAAAAAAACTAACCCGTGCAATTGACTATTCCACCACATAAATACCCTTATCATTGTAGAACCTTCGTTTGGATTTCCAAGCAATTACTTCAAAGAGGAACAGATGTTGATGGAATTCTAACATAAAAATTTGGAATTATGTCACAAGAATCATACCTAATCGGCTCTTATGCAAAGATAATTATGTTTATACTTTTGAGTGGAACAAAAGTAGACAACGTTGTTATATCTAATCAAAATATGTAATTTATAAGTCTTCACGTCATACCCATATTCTTTATTAAATCATATAATAATTTTCGGTGTGGTAGTTCATTGTTATTCTATTTCTATTTCTTAGTTTGAGCATCAAACCGTTCTTCGACATTTTGGAAGCTTTTACCACATAATTGACCTGAATTCGAGTCTTGTTGAGGAGTAAGGGCGAAATTCGAAAAAATCATTTTCAAAACTTAGCATATTAAACAAAAATAAACTGGAAATTGAAGTTTTATCTTAAATTGTTAACTTATTAGGCGAAGTGGTTCGATTCTCTTGTAAACTTATTATCTACCTCTTATCCGGCGATGCATTACTTTATTCAAACTTTTTCAAGAGCCTTCCACCATCTTTCTCAATCAATAATCTATCCATTCATCTTTCCCGCATAAAAAAAGATCACACGCTCCATCATGATTTACGTCTTACGTTAGGGGCCACAATCTTCAATGGACCCAACTGCCTTGAGAGGCAACCGATTATTTATCTTCTAAAGCATTTTGATTCGACTTGATGGTACCATCTCCCCGAGGTCGCAACTGGGCAAAACATGCGAATAAATCTTTTTCTCAGCAAATACCGAACACGATGAAAGAAGGAAAAATAAGAATACTTTTCTCAAAACGTGTTGTTGAATAACTCATAATTATAATCTCATTAATTAGAAAATAAACTATTTTAAAGAGATGTATTAGTCTTGGGTTCCTTTGTCAAAGACAATGGGGGCTATTTCCATATGAACTCAAATTAAATAATTCTTGATTCCAAAGCAACCTTCTCAATGGCAGTCTTTTCCAAGTACTAAATTCTCAATTAACAATCATCTGAGTCTAATTCTAGATTATCCCTTCAATTAAATAGATATTGGTTCCACCATTGAATTGATCCCATAAACCACTTCACATGATACTTAATTACACCACAATTAGCTCCAACCGACCATTGAACTAATTGTGTGAATAGAATAAAGGAGCAGAGTTGGCATAAAAAAAAATTTATATACTTAAATTTACTGAAAATAAAACTTTGTATGATATTATTTTATACGTATCAATTATGTTTTGAAATTTCATATTAAAAGATCAATCTTATTAACAAGAAGTAGTTCAAATGCTTATACTTTGATATCGTCTGCCTATTTAAGTGAATTATGATTTACATTTAACATATTGCTAAAGATGGTGGTTCATTTGTGAACTTTAATTTTGAAATTCGACTGGTCATTTGAGTTTAGACGAATCGAACTACTCGTTTGAAATTTTAGACCATAATACTTTATTGAGTCATGGGTCCATTTTAAAAACTTGTCTAAAAGAAGTAATTCCAATACTTATATCTGTGTTCGATATTATTTAAATTACTCAAAATTTTACTTTTGTAAAGTATCTTTATTGTTAACATTCATTTGTGTAAACGATTGTACAACTCTAGGCCTAGCTAGTTTCCTTGTTGATTTCTTTCGTCATGTTACTCTTTTTTTGGTATCCATTGCTCTCATTTACACTATTTTATTTCTCCCACGCACTAGTGGGTGTCTCTTATAAAAGACACAAAATAAAATAAAAAATGTAAGGCTAACCATTCAAGTTGTCTCAATTTAGTTCACATTTTTATGAACATACACATTGAGCCCCTATTTGATGGCCATTTTTTCTCGAAAATAATGTTTTGAATAATATTTTTTTGAGAGTGTATGTTTAAAAATTAGAAAGAATTTTGAATTTATGTGTAAAATAATTTATTCTGTTAATGTGTTGTTGAAAATGAGTATACAAAAAGAAGAGTTTTCAAATAATGATTATCAATCAGGGATTGAACAAACGTGACAATTTGTAATAAGACACGACAAATAAAAATTTGCCGAACATGATGTCAAAATCGGACTCGTTCGACATGAAAAATCAGAATCAATTTGAAAATCGATCCAATTGCACTTAAAAATCGAAAAAATAAGTCAAGAATGGGCTAATTTACACAAAACGAACGGCACTCTAAACGCACAAAATTATTAAAAAAAATAAAAATTAGGAAGGGCGTGAAAAAAGATGGGCGGGGGAGAGGTGGTTAGAATAACTATATAAACTGACACCCGCTATTTCTTAGCTCTCGCCATCACAAAACACTTCAATCCTTTTCTTCATTTCTCAAATCTTCATGGAAAATCCTCATCGGTGCTCCGTTATCATAGTAGGAGCAGGGATCTCTGGTAAATATTTCTCTCCTTCCTTAAGTTATCACACATTTCATTACTGTTCACAATGCCAAAAAGATTTTTGCGCTCAAGAACACGCCTGTATTTACAAATATGCAGGTATATCTGCAGCTAAAGTTCTGGCGGAGAAGGGAGTGGATGATGTGGTTATACTGGAGGCGACGGACAAAATTGGAGGGAGAATAAGGAAGGAGGAGTTCGGCGGGGTAACGGTGGAGCTTGGTGCTGGTTGGATAGCCGGAGTTGGCGGCAAACAGTCAAATCCCGTCTGGGAACTGGCTCACCAATCCAATCTCCGTACCTTCCTCTCCGACTACAGCAACGCTCGTTACAACATCTACGATCACAGGTCTACACAACCATATTCCTTTCTTTATCAGTATTGAATAGAGAGTAAAGCTTTGCAACCATGCATGCTCCTTTGCCAGAGTCGAGTCCGTGAATATCAGTTTTTTTTTTAAGCAATTAATTGTCATTGTTTGATAGATTACGTCTCTGGTTTAGTACAGAGTTTGCCTGTTTACTTGTTTTGCCTTTTTGTAGTAATTTGATTTGGTGATGCTCTTTGTTGATTGCGACGCTTTGAATCTTTCCTTTTCTTACTTGTTCTTTTCTCTTTTTCCTTTTTCTGGTTTGTGTTTTTATTACAGTGGGAAGATATTTCCGAGTGGAATAGCAGCGGACACGTACAAAAAAGCAGTGGAATCAGCGATTCAGAAGCTGAAGAGCCAAGAAGCCAATCTTGATGCTGCTGAATCTTCCATTCCCTCTGAAACGACGCCGTATTTTCATCTATGATTATTACATTCTTGTTCTTAATTTTTATTCTAATGGGATTTCTCCATTTCTTAATTAGCATTTTCTTTTCCTGCTGTCTCAGTACTCAGAAGACACCTATAGAGCTGGCAATCGACTTCATTCTACATGACTTTGAAATGGCAGGTCAATTAATTTTTTTTTCACGTACTTATTTTCGATTCCATCTCGACTTTGTTAAAGTAATTATGCCGTGGACTTAGAGGACTCGATTTCTGGCACTGCCCCGTGACATTGAAAATGGGATCTTGAAAAAATTATACAGAGGTGGAACCAATATCGACATACGTAGATTTTGGTGAGAGAGAATATTTGGTTGCTGATGAAAGAGGGTACGAGTATTTGCTGTATAAAATGGCAGAGAGTTTTCTTTACACTTCAGAGGGTAAAATTTTGGATAGTCGTCTACAGCTCAACAAGGTATGCTTGAAATTATCTCTCTCTGAATTTATGTCTCTTAGCCAATTATCAAACGAAAACTAAGCTAGAAGACTGAGTAAAAGTGTAGCAGAACCTGCCTGAACGTTGCTGCAGTTACAGAAAATAATTTCTGTAAAGATGACAGAATACACAGATGGGAGGTGGGCCCCATTTTTTATAATAATATTTTATATACATGGAACCCACTCTCACATGAGTATTCTGTCATTCTGACAGAAAAACAGTTTTGTACAAGTCGAATTATTGAACCTGAAAATGTGTTTTGTATGCAATGCAATCTTTGGCCGACTTTTAAGAGTCCCTTCCCTTTTTCTTTTGCATTTTAGAAATTATGTAAGTAGTTGGCATTTTATTTTACTTTTGTCTAAGCTTTATCACCCGTGGTAATTTTTCTTTTCTTTTTTTTTTTTTTACCTTCTAAGAGTGACGATTAAGAATTCATGTATCTTTCAATTTGATAATGAACTAAATAGAGCGACGAAAAAATATTCATTAAGCCGCCACCCGAACCTCCTTCCCACCAATGGACCACATGTTTGGCGTTTTGCAATGTTTATAAAGAGTGTACATAACATCTAGGTAGGCAGTCATATCAATGCAAAACAATAGAGAATGGAGTCGATCAATGTGTCAACTTGTCATTCTTTTGATTTCTTGATGTCTCATATGCTTGTAAAAGTATTGGCAGCTCAAATTAAAGCAATAAATTCTTTCCTAGGTAGATCTTGTACAACTGCACTAAACATATTCGTTAACGAATTGTTTCACATGCTCGACAGAATTAAGAAAGAAAAAGATGGGTATACCAAGTATGTCATGATACTTTTGGTTACAATAAAATTTTATTATACGTGAAATATAATTCAATTTCATGGAATTGTATAATCTTAAGATCTATAATTTATCATATTCATGAAGATTTTGGCACTAGTTAGACCTAATTTTAGGTATGTTCGATACCCAAAATTTAGAAATATCTAAACAAAGTAATAAAATTATAATGGTTTCATGCGTAAAATAATTTTATTGAGATTGAAAATGAGTTTGAGGAAAAAAAATAACGTTAAAATCGAAATCAATCGAGGTTACTCGATAAATATCACATTACATATTATAATACCATTTCATATAATTGTTGCATGCTTCGATGTTTGAATCTATATGCTTGTAAAATGAATGACCCTTTATTAATAGATGAAAATGGGGCAGGTTGTTCGGGAATTACAGCACTCGAGGAACGGCGTTTTAGTGAAAACGGAGGATGGCTCCATGTACGAAGCCAGTTACGCGATTCTGTCTGTTAGTATAGGTGTCCTCCAATCTCACCTCATCTCCTTTGTGCCACCCTTGCCCGTAAGTTTTTCTCTTTCACAATTTATTTCTCAATGAGTTGTCGGCATATTTGTTAGGAAAAAAAAATAATGAATTGAATAGCATAATGAAATAGTATTTTATTTCTTGATTCCTTAAATTATATGAAGCTACGCTCTATTTAACATAATATATCTCTACTATTGACGACATTTACTGTATACTTAGATTTAAGGGATAATTGTAGCAGCGGTACCAAACCTTTCACTTGTTAGCAGACTTTGCCTAAATCTTTAATTTGTACCACCCACGGTAGTAAGCCTTTCTTTTTTGCCACTAACGGTACCAAACATTTTAAAATATCCGTAATTGAAGTTCAAATTGATGATTTCTGTTACTTTGACCGTTAGTTGACCAAATAATTGACTTTGAATTATTTGGTCAACTAACGATCAAACTAACAGAAACCATCAATTTGGAATTCAACTGCGAACATTTTGAAATGTTTGGTACCGTTCGTGGCAAAAATGAAAAGTTTGGTATCATAGGTGGCACAAATTAAAGGTTTGGGCAAAATCTGATACTAAATAAAAGATTTGGTACCGCTGCTGCAATTATCCCTAGATTTAATTTGTTGGCTATATCAACACTCGCTTATACATTAATTGGTTGTCAACATGTTCTAGGTGATTCCATTCTAGAAAACCCTTTTTCTTTTTTCTTTTTTTCCATCATATTAGTATCCTAGAAGAATTGGAAAATTTTTGAGTCATAAAAAAAATCAAATATGACAAAGTAACATGTGAGGTCACCTAATTTGTTCTCCTGCACGGTGTTGATGAATGGATTTTTTGGCCCACAATATCAAGGGAGATCAGCATAAAGAGATTTAAGGTTGATGTAGATTGAGCTATACCATATTAATTATTCATGAAACCTTAAAATTAAACAATCGACAAACTTTTTTCTTTGGACATATTTAGCCAAACGTACGATAAGAATATTAGTTATAAGACCATGTTTGGCTCATGTTTATAATCTTCTATAAACATTCAAGTCACTTTTTTTACGAGTAATCCACCGATACTACTTATTTATGTATTGTTTATTTTTATTTATTTATAATTTAAATCGTTTATAAATAATTAAAGAACATTTTATCCTGACATATCAATCCAAATACAGTGGGTAGCATCTCACGAATCCATAGAATAGAGAGTCGGTGACAGCTGGTTTCTTTGTGCCTCGGGTAGTGCTAGGTTATTTTATAGCTTCTTAAGTATACCTTCCAGGCTGCATGAAGTTTAATCAAATATTACTTGCAGTTGCATCAAAATGAACTGTGTCCTTAGTGCATTCATGTGTAATAGAGTTTTAGATACCTTTGCCTGCAATTGAACTGACCATCCACAAAAACACATAGATACACGAGCAAAATTGATATATTAAGCACCGGTACTTAACTTATATAAACATTAAGTGACATGACACTACAATAGGCAGTGTAATCAGTTTTACAACCAACCATTGTCTCCCAACACCTATTTTTTTTTTGTGTGTGTGTGTGTACACACGATTGATCTCCTAAGCATCGTGCCTAGACTAAGCAATCGGGTGACATGACACAATTAATGTGGTGGAAGATAATGTTGAAATACTTCATCTAAAAACTTTGTCAATTCAAATACTATGTTATTAATTTTTCACCCGTACATTTCATCTATTATCAAAATCTACTAAAAATCTTATTTTTAACCAAACCAAACAGGGGCTTAATATTTCTCAAAAATATGAATATAAACCTACTGGTTCTTTGTTGGCAGATGGCAATACGTAGTTGTGGCAAACGGACCGAGCGGGTCGAGCCGCTCGACTCGTTGAAAGTCGGCTTGTGGGAGGTTCGGGCTCGTCATTTTACAAGCCCTAGCACAAGCCGGGCCATAGGTTCGCATGGGCTCAGCTCGGCTCGGCTCGTGCGCTCACGAGCTCGAACCTTGAGCACGAGCCGAGCTGGTGGGTAGATGGGCCGAGCCGGTCCACATTAGCTCGGCCCATCGCCACCACTAACCAGCTCGGCCATTGCCACCCATAGCAATACGTTAGCAAATGGTCTGTATCCAAAGGATAGTAAGCTCAAGAAATATTGTTTTTGTCTGACTCAATCTAGTAATATTATATTATCATCATCTGTAACTAATGCTATTTAAGACATGTAACAGAGATGGAAAACTGAGGCCATTCAAAATTGTGAAGTTATGGTGTATACAAAGATTTTCCTAAAATTTCCATATAAATTCTGGCCTTGTGGGCCTAACAAAGAGTTCTTCATCTATGCCCACCACAGGAGAGGTTACTACACCTTTTGGCAGGTTTGTGCAATTTATTGTTTTTCAATATTATTGATTTTCTACTCATTTTATGTTAATTATTTAATTGGGTGAAAATGGGTTGGAGTTGGTAAGGTTAAATTGGTAAATCTAATTTTGTTGCGATGAATTTTCTTTGATGAAATGTTATTCGTGTTGGTAACTTAACCACGGTCGTTAAATATTTAGACAAATGTGATATTAAAATGTGCATTGCATGTTAGTAAGGGAAAATTGTAAAAAATAGAATTATGGAAGGAAAATCAATTAAAATTTCATTTATTAAACTGGTGAATTTTCCTAATAGCGTATATCAAACATGCATGTAAAGTCTAGCATTTAATTTTTATCAATGCCTATATAACCAATCCATGTGAGGCCGTTGAACAAAAGATTATTATGCACGTGAAGATTCATGGTGAACTCCCAGTTTGATCCACATTCTTTTCAAAATTTATTTTTTCAATCACATTTTTCAATAAAACATCATAAAATACATTTTCTTCTCAATAACGTGCATCTAAGACTTTGTTAGTGATTTAACAAAATACACGACCTCATTTTCTTAGTTTCTCTGTAAGTTATAAGGGAAGAAAATGAATCATTAACCAATGTTTTATACACTCTTCAACCAATTCAAATTCAAAATAATTTCTATCTTACGCAATATACTCCATTTTGAGTGCGTTCATTAAGACCTTTTCTGATCATC